>JANHGC010003307.1:371740-388882 GCA_027560395.1 Boaedon fuliginosus | reverse complement strand
AGGGGGAACTCGAGGCAGCTAACAACAATTTAAAATACGTATTTATATAATATAAAAAATCTAAACAACAATCAACATATTCAACAAAAAAGCAGGGGGCACATCATTTCCAGACCATCCTACAGAGCCAGGTCTTTGTGGCTTTACAGAAGGCCAACAAGGTGGAGATGGTCCTGGTCTCTCCAGGGAGCTGATTCCAGAGGGTTGGCGCTGCCACAGAGAAGTCTTTAGCATGGGGGCCCACCAGCCAACATTGTTTGGCTGACGGGACCCGTAGCAAGCCAGCTCTGTGGGATCTAACTGGGCGCTCAGAGGCATAAGATAGCAGGAGGCGGTCTCGAAGGTACCCCACTCCTAAGCCATGTAGGGCTTTAAAAGTTGTTACTAGCACCTTGATTTGCACCCAGAAGACCACTGGGAGCCAATGCAGCTCGTGGAGGATAGATGTTATGGGGGTGCACCGAGATACATCCTCAATCACTTGCGCAGCCGCATTTATACCAGTTGAAGTCTCCGAGTGCTCTTCAAGGGCAGCCCCATGTAGAGCCCATTGCAGTAATCCAATCGACTTCTTTCTTGCTCCTGCAATTTAACAAAGTTTAATAAAGAGGAACTGAAGGACACACACTCTGCCATAACATACCAGATTGGCAGAAACAATAGGCTAACCCTCAGATCTTTGTTTTACAAAGAATGCTGTTCACAGATAAAATGCCTTGTATTCCCCCCCGCCATAGCTCATTTTCCATACAGACACCACAAAGACTCCTGTAGATGTGGAAGACCAGAGACATGAAGAGATAAAGCATTTTGCCAAACCCGTTCTAATTGTAAATTATTACCATATATTTGTAGAACACTGATCCAAATAAATGCCACAAGAAATCACTGGCATGAGCTGATAAAATCGTAGGGCTGGAAGGGACCTTGGAGGTCTTCTAGTTCAATCCTCCACCCAAAGCAAGAAACCTTACTGAATTCCAGACTAATGGCTGTTGTTGGAAGAAAAATCCAGTTCCAGTCTTACAATAGAGTGCTGGAGCTGTCAAACAATTCAGTACAATTAAATTGACCTTGGAGGACCCACACAGTCCTGATCATAGATACTATGCATCATTCAACCATGTACTGATAGTGGATTTGTTAGGATATTTCTGTGTTATCCATATTACTTTATCCTGTTTGAAGGAGGAGTCTAATCATCTTCCTTTCTACCTCTTACAGGGTGAGGAGCTCTATGGTTATTTTCCCACAATATCTTGTTCTTACTTCCTGTTCTTCTCTATTCTTGGTCTGGGAGGGTCATGTTGCACTGTTGTGTGTATCTATAAAAGGATAGTTTTTTCACAGATTAGATAAGGTACAGCCAAGTTTTTTTGCTCTGTATTAATAAAAATTAGGTTATTTCACACACGAGTATCTGCATTTATTTCTACCACATGGCAAGAAGTGAAGATCCATTGATTTAAAAGATTTCAACAGGGTTGGACTATTTACTCATGTAAGCTGATATTTTTGGCTTCATTAGTACATTCCAGTATTTCACAGTGAGATCCTTCCACTTTTGACCTTTGAAATGAAGTCATCAGCAGCTGAAACTGACTTCTGCGTGCAAAATCCTGTTTTACTTAACATTGATCTGTTAATTTTTTTTTAGTTTATGGTTGTTGCACATAAAGTATTTTATTCTTATCCATGCAAAATTATCCACTACTGTTTAACTGGCTTGCAGACTTCAGTGTCTCAGAACACGCACACATTGAATAGTATATAGATTTCATTGTACTGTGACTAATCTTGTTCAAAGTATTATTTTTAAAAAAGATTGGACTTTAGAAAAATGGGGCTATTTGGAACAATTTTATTTATTTATTTATTTATTACATTTTTATGCCGCCCAATTCCCGAAGAACTCTGAGTGCAATAGTACTCAGGCTTTATATACTGCTTATCAGAGCTTTACAACACTCCCCATGCAGCTACAGAGTCAGCATATTGCCCCCAAACAATCTGGGTCCTCATTTTACCAACCTTTTTAGAATGATGGAAGGCTGAGTCAACCTTGAGCCTGGTGGGATTCGATCTGACAACCTGCTGAACAAGTCAGCAGAGACTGCAGTGCTGCATTTAACCACTGCGTCACCAAGGCTCTTCTCATAGTAGAAGATTCCCTGAAGAATCTTAGTAGAATCTTCTATTCTAGTAGAATAATAGAAGATTTCCTGAAGAAAACATTTAGGTTTTACTACTATACAGAGTTACCTTATTTTCCATATATGATATATCACACCCCCAATGCTTTATGCAGTGAAATTTTTCTTCCTCTTTTTTTTTCTGTTTGTCTTCTGCCTTTTCCCCGCTTTCCAGCATTTCTGTGTGCTGCTGTTAATAAACCTTGCTCTGGCTTTATATTGTTCAGAAAACTGGCAATTCCAGCCAACGACAAGCTCAGTCCTGTACGGGAGCCAAATTTGGGAATGCACAAATTATGGGTCTATTCAGAGTGGAATTGCTTTTTTTCATAGTTTAGGCAAAGAGACGAAAAGTTTTCAGTAGGCCTTGCAAGCTGACTGGCTCATGAATGCAAACCTTTCCCACAGTTGTAATTCACGCCTTTGATGGAGGATGACAGAATGATTTACTGCCATTTTAATTAGATTATTTGTTTTCTGTCTTCAAAGTATCAAGGCGTGATGCATTCAGAGACAGCTAGTCTGCTTAGGACTGCAATTCATTTATCCTTTCTACATAGGCCATTAGGTTGAGATATCACATCAAGCTGGTCCAAATCATTTCACTATCTTTCAGGCTGATGACATTACCTTTTCATTGGTTTGGTCATTCTTTTCTCCTTTTCTTAACAGTACAGAAGCACAAGAGGGGACAAGCACACTCATCTCTGTTAATTGGACAGAGACCAGGCAGTACATTGAGACTAGGAATAATTGCCTTCAAAAGGGGACCGGAAAGATAGAAGCTATTGTCTCTTTTTTACAAAATCATAGTCCACTACCTGCATTTTTTTGTTACACTAAGAGCCTTACCAGGATTTGCAGGATCCTCCCAAAAATAATAATAATTTCTTTAAATTTTGGGGAGGGAGAAAAATGTTAAATTGGTGCTTTTTATAAAAGCTAGGTTATTGTCAACAATAAATTGTGTGACTACACTGTGCCCAATAAGCCTCTAGCTGGCATCACCTGTGCACTGCACCTGTGGCACCTGTAGGGGGAGATGTGATCTACCTATAAAAGGAGCATGCGTGCTCCTCCATTTTAGTTCCTGTGATTTATGCCTTACAGTAAGCATGTAGTCTCTGCTGAGACATCTTTTTACCTATCCTTTTACCTTTTATTAATAAACTACTTACTATTTATTCTGGAACATGCTGGTGTTGTGTAGCTGATCCAAAGATCCTGATCTCAATTATAAGCATCAACAGTTATTCACAATTTCTGGTTTTGCAATGGTAATTATAGTGATAATACCATTGGGGGCTGACATTGCCTAGCTGCTATTGGTGACTTTCAGGTAGAATCCCAGTCACTTCTAGTCACTAGTCATGGCCCTTTGTAGTCATTTTAGTTTGCTTTGCTGTAGGGGCATGACCCCTGGCTTCTGTGAACAACTGCTCACAAGTTCCTAGGCACTATAATTAGCTCAGGTTTCATCTTGACTTCGTCATCCTTCTGCTCTTGTAAAACAGTGCCAGACTTTTTTCAAAATGCGTCAACATGCATTCAATCCACTTGTAAGACAGTGCTCCCTTAAGCACAAAAAGTGGATCATTAAAACCATTATTGCAATGTGAATCCAATGGCACTAACTCTTCATTCATTAACCTCATGATTTATTAGCCACAAGGGGGCCAGTGGCATGTAGCTAGGGTATTATGGGATTACTCTGTTTATAAGAACAATGTGTAAATTTGAGGACACGTCTCACCTGTCTTTGTTCTCAGGTAGACATATAGTGTAACCTCTTTGACTTTACAATGTAATAGTAGGCTTTGCTATAACCTTGACCCATTTCCTGTAAATAAACTCTTTTCTGTAATAGTCATGAAAATTGTTTCAATAATCTTTGCTCAGATCACTTTCCTGCTCTCAGTACACTCACAATATCAGAGACCAGTTTAGCCTCCGATAATAACAAGTCTAGCTTTCTGAGCAAAAAGTCAGTGTCAACCTGAAAGACAATGTCTCTAATACCCATAGTTTCACTGTTGCTTCTGCCAATGAGGGATGCTATTTTTAATTTGATTTACTGCAGTGTTGCCATTCCTACACGAAGCTCCTGCTAGAAGTAAATTCTGGGTTCAAATCTATCCAGGCTCTCCATAGAACACACAAAGCAAGTCATTTGGAGCAGAGCCAACGTTTATTCAAGAGAGCATACAGCAATCAAAGGTTGCAACTTGCAATGGAAGTTACAATTCTCAAGTGTCTATGGAGATTCTAGTTCAGGTCATGGTTGTCCCAAAGGTGCTTTTTCAGGATGCAACTGGACTTTCTAGTTTTTCTTTGCAGATGTTTCTTTGAAGATGTTCCTTCTATTCCCCACCATCCCATCAAAGCTGAAGAAGCTTCTTGGATAAGAAGCAAAACATCTGAAAGAAAAAACAAAGTCCAGTTGCCTTTTGAAAAAGCACCTTTGGGACAGTTCTCAGGTGTTTACCTTTATACTTCAGCCAAAAGGATGCTTAATGGTTAGACTGCTGTTTTTGTGATGGGTTGTTATTCCCACTTATTTACCATATCAACTGGTTTAATTAACATTGAAGTGGCAGTCAGAGAAAGGGATCTTTTGCTTATGAATTGGTGTGATCTCTGTATCCTAAAAGGAAGCTTTATCTGCCACCTTTACTAAGATCAGGCATGGCCAAGACTAGTAGGTGATGGCAGGAGTGACATAGACTATGTCATGAGTGTTATGGAAGTCACTCCAAAATCCTAGGCACTCATGGTGCTCTTTAATATCAACCATTGCAGTAAAAAAGGAGATTGGTCACAGATAGGAGGAAAATATATTAAAGTTATCTGGATGAGTTTTAAGATGATACAAACAGCTTGTCCTAAAAGTGCTTTTTCAAGAGGCAACTGGACTTTCTTGTTTTTCCTTGAAGACATTTCGCTTCTTATCCAAGAAGCTTCTTCAGTTCTGAAGAATGTCTTCAAGGAAAAACCAAATACTCCAGCTGCCTCTTGAAGAAGCACCTTTGAGACAACTATGACCTGGGTGACTGTGAGAATCTCCATAGATGTCAACCAGTTTCCTTTCAAGTAGTTAAGCTGTGCTTAGTATCTATTTCATAACAAAATGTGAATTTGAGATATAGGCATCCTGTCTTGACTAAGCTCTTTAGGAGGCTTTGAGCACATCCTCCTGGAAATCAAACTTGAAAGTATCCTGAGAAGATCTGATTTGTTCTTTGCTAAATCAATTGGGGAGCATCTTTTGGTCATCACAAATTGAGAAGGGAAGAATCATATCTCTTGGAAAACAGAAGGATCCAAAGATGTCTAATTCTTTAACATCTGTCTTCACCCCTGGTATCCTCCAGACATTTTGAAGTAAATCTATTTCAACCATATCTGCAGCCAGTATGGCCAATTACAAAGAAATTTGGGAAGTGCAATACTAAATATCTTGAGGCAATCGGTTGCTCTTTCTTCAGTTTTCAGATACCTGCACATTTTACCACAGCTCTGGAAGTACTATTTCCCCATTAGGCTTTGCTCTCCTTGCTTCTTACTCACTGCATATGCTCAGCTTCAGTGATAGCCAAAAAATGAATCGCTGGCAGAGAAACAGAAATGCCCAGGGAGCCTTTCTTCCTGCAGCTGCATCAGTTTGTATGCTGTGCCATTTACAGAGATACTGCAGTTATCTTAACAACTGAAATGCACAAAGGCAGCCCAGGCTATATTGAAGAGGCTAAGCTAAATGGGAATGACTGGATTTAATTGTGGTTTCTCATTTCTTTATTCACAAACACCAGAATGCAACATTTAAACTTTGTTTGGGCTTTCTTGGCATTTTAAGCCAATGTGGTACCCACTAGGAGTCCTTATCCATTTAATTGTTTTTTTTAAGATTCCTTTAATTAAACTGATTAAATGGGAGGCCTACATGATGGCATTTTCTTCATTTCCAAGAAAGCCTCTGGGAACTATATGTTGTCTAGGCTCATAAGACATTCATAGAAAACCATTAGTGATACCTCTCTCTCCCTCCCTCCCTCCCTCCCTAAGCAGTGATGGCACGGTGCATCCTGAAAGCAGTTAATGAGTAGCTAAGCCAATCTCAAATATCTGTTATGTTTTACAGTTGAACATTTTGTTTCCTCTCCCCAAGCTAGTTGACAAAGCCATGTTTTAAGGGAAGGGTTGAACAAGGTTGGGGTTAACCTCATCTCATGGGGAGTAATGTTCCACGGGGTGGGATTATGGCAGAAAAGGTTTTCTTCCTAAGTCCCGCCTGACAACACACCCAAGCCAACAGGACCCACAACGTGCCTCTCCTGCCAGATCTGATGTATGGATCAATGTAATCAGGGAGAGGCATTCCCTCAAATAACTCAAGCCCCATGCCATGTATAGGTATCACGAGCACAGATTTTGGAGCACACATAACTGCCTTTGGTCTATAATTCCTAAATTTAGAACAGCATAGCACTATCATGGCAAGTAACACTACTTCCAGAAAGCTGAAACCTATTTATGTCCTTAGAAAGAAAGCATAGAAGGCAGGCCTATAGTTTTTATGGGGAAATTTCAGAAGCTATCTTCTCAAGAAAAAAAATGGGAAAAAGGGATTTGCAAATTGCTAAAGACAATACTGACTGTTCCCTCGTTTGCAGTGTTACCAAGATATTTTCTTCTTGAATCATTCTGTCATTTCTTTTGTTTTAATGATGAAACAAAATAATGCATGGATTCATAAAAATTTACTTATTTCAATGAGGAAGCCTGTGTTATTGAAGCAGAGCAATATTGATGTAGTATTGTATATACTTTCTTAATCAAGCAATAAAACTGGAAGGAAGTTAGACCTGTACTATAGCTTAGATCAGGGATATCAAACTCACATCATCACAGCGGCATCATGTGATGTATTGGGACTCCCCCCCTTTGCTAAAATGGGGATGGGCGTGGCTAGCACGTGACACATTCAGCCCAGGGGCTGGGAGTTTGACAACCCTGGCTTAGATTATCTACAATACAGTAGGTTATTTTCATATTATATAAGTAATATTGCTTTAATTCACAACAAACCACTAGCATTCTTTACTCCATGCTAGTCTAATCCTCTGCTTTGAGCTGTGGTGGCACAGTGGTTAGAGTGCAGTACTGAGTTTGAGCCTGATGGGCTCAAGGTTGACTCAGCCTTCCATTCTTCCAAGGTCAATAAAATGAGGAGCCAGATTGTTGGGGAAAATATGCTGACTGTGTAAACCACTTAGAAAGGCTGTAAACCACTGTGAAGCAGTATATAAGTCTAAGTGTTGTTGCTACTGCTACTTAATGGTTATCCAGGTTTTTATAGCCAAGATCTGAAAACCATAGAAGAGGCAATGCTTTCTTTCCCTCTCTCTAACTCTTCCCTTTAATAGTGCTTGTTTCATCATAGGAATTTTGCTTTGCATATGTAGCAATGAAGAATGAATGTGAGGGTAGGAAGGAACTGAATTCCCACTTTCTATGCATTGCACGTTGGTCTCCATTAGGCATCTCCAGTACCTCTTTCCTTTGGAGTTAAAAAATTAAAGAGGAATAGCTGAAAGCCATGTAATTTGATTGCTGCCACCCCTAAGGTCAAACAGTTGACATCAGCATTTGATAAAATATCCCGTGTTGTTGTGATCAGCAAGTGTAGTCTGGATAGTGTGGCAAGTGGATATATATCTGGCTTTAAAACTTTACTTAAAGTCTGCTGATCAATATCCATATCTGGTCAGAAAAAAATATTGAATGGCTATGTGAAAGTACAATCCTGGTCCACTTCCTCTTCCTCCTCCTTCACGTTTTACCATAGATGCAGGACCCACTCTTTGATCAACAAATGCCATTATGGTATCCTGACATGACATTGTATGTTCAGCTCAGTGGCACCCTTGTGTGAGGGCAGTTTCCAATGGCATTAATGAGAAGGAATGGATCTTGTCACCAGTCCCGAGCCTTCTCCTATTCAATACTTTGATGAATGATTTGGATGAAGGGGTAGAGGAAATATTTATCAAATTTGCAAATGACAAAATTGTTTAGGATAATTTATGTCCTATAAAATAGAAATAGTGTTCTAAAAGTTACTATAAGACAGCAGTGGCGAACCTTTTTTTCGCCTGTGTGCCGGAAGTCTGGGTGCACGCAAGCGTGCACACATACAGACACATGCCCCTGCACCCCCCATTCGTGTGCACGTGCACACACAGCCCTCCCACCATCCCGCATGCTCTCCCACCCTTGTTCCACAGCACAGCTGATTGTCGGATCAGCTGTGTTTCGGCTTTGGAGATGTGCGCGCATGCGCACGGGGTGGGGTCACACATGCCTGCGCGGGCGGTGGGGAAGGTGGGGGGGTCACATGTGCTTGCATACATGACCACCCCACCCCTCACATGCATGTGCGCGCATTTCCAGATCCGGAACATGGAGCAGTTGGGCTTGAAAAAAAGGTATGAGAGACCGCCAGGGACTTCAGGCAGGTGGGCGGGCCCACTTAAATGGCAGTGCACATGCCCGGAAGGAAGGCTATGCATGCCACTTCCGGCACACGTGCTATAGGTTCGCCATCGCTGCTATAAGAGATCAGAAGAATGTTCTAAAATTAAGGAATGGGAAGTTAAAGCAGACCAGTGCAAAGTTCTTCATTTAGATAATAATAAAGTCTCTGTAAGGTGGGTTATAACTGGCTTGGGATGCAAATCTTGGAATGCAGGCTGAATATAAATTGGCAGTATTACATGGCTGCAAAGAAAGGAAATGCAATTTTGGGCTTCACCTCCTAAATCAAAGAAATTATTCCATTATATTCTCATTCTTTATTTGTCTTGGGCACTTCCTAAGTCTTCTGTGTACCCTTAATATTTTTTCCATTGCATAATATGACTTTCCTTTCATAATTTTAATAAATTTTAATAAACAAAATTGTACAATTTCAAAGTTCCTTATACAGCTACTCCTTGTTTAACAGTCATAATCTAGCAGTCATAACTGGGACCAGCAATTTGGCTCTTCTATAATGCAGTCCCTAAGCAAAACAGCATCTGTGCTTATGATCTCACTTCAGCTTTCCTTGCTTTACCAAACTGCAAAGATCATAAATGCAAGGATTGCTCAGAAAGTTACCTTTCCATTACCTTTGTAACTGTGAATACTCTCCAAACAAGACAGTTGGCTAACAAGGACTACTCATATGCCCCAGTGAGCTTTAATGTATTTTTTTCAGTTAATGGAGTCACTGCGTATATCAGCTGGTCCACATTCTGATTTATAATGAAGCAGAGAAGTTTATCCTTTCCTGGTGCTAATTGGTGCTGGTTACCTCTACCAGTGGTTATGAAGCTGACCCTTGCTAACTGTAGGTGGCAGTCAGAGACTTCTCAGGAACGTGGATCTGGCCATGCAATAATTCTAGTGGACTCCAGATGTTGTTATGCAGCATCTTGTTCTGTTGGCTACTTTTCAGCAGTTAATTGGTTGCACTTCTTCTCAGAGATTGTTCCCCTGGGTTACCACCTGAAAGAATCTCATGGAAATTTGACATCAGCCTGTTGTTCCTTCTACCCCTTAATCTCTACATTGATTTTCTTGCTCACAAACCTGAAAGGTTTAGATCAGAATATTTGGCTTCTTATAGATTATTATGTGTAGTAAGCGCAGACTGGCTGTGGTCTTTATAATAATTTATCTTTTGTGTGCAACAATGCCTAATCAGATTGTAACCCAAATCTTGTAAAAAGGTACTCTGATGCTCCAAGATGATATGGGTTATGTTAGACCCAGTTTGCTTGGCCTTTTCCAATGTTATCCTGACAACCTTGATAGCTAATTCCATTTTTCCATTGCTGTGGGAAGGGCAAATGAAGACATTCAATGCTCCCACTATTTCTAGTCTTAAATTCCTTTGATACAAAATTGCAATATATTAATAGAAAATGCTATGACAGCTATTCCAGTGGCTCTTAAGCTTTCTTATCACCATTCTAATTTTTATATCTGGCAGCGAGTTTATCTTTCCCAAATTAGAGTAATAGTCAACATAAGATGTATTTTCACAGAGCCTTGGTGGCCCAGTGGTTAAATGCAGTACTGCAGACTTGCTGGCTGTTAGCAGTTTGGCAGATCGAATCTCTCGAGGCTCAAGATTGACTCAGTCTTCCATCCTTCTGAGGTCGGTAAAATGAGGACCCAGATTGTTGGGGGCAATATGCTGACTCTCTGTAAACCACTTAGGGAGAGTTGTACAAGCATTGTTAAGCGGTATATAAATCTAGTTGCTATTACTATTGCCATTTTCTCTTGTCAGATAAATACATCTTTTCCCAGGGCCAACTGGTATCTCTTGGGAAAGCAGGGGCTCCCATCCCACAATGGGCTACAAATATTTCATAATACTATATATAATTTCCCATTCTGTCACAAATAGTTTTCTATTCCCAGGTGAAAGTAGTATCTTCTTTTTATTATGACAATTCATAGATCATCAAAGACAATTGCTCTGCTGCCCTTGAATAGGATTCCATCTTGGACACCCACTTCTCCCATGAGAAATATGGTGCTTCAGCTGATTCTTCATATTTGCTTCAGCCCAACCTGAAAGACAATATCCCTAACTACCTCTATAACTTCATATTCATACACTGTAATAATAATATTTAATATGTCTGTAAACATCATTGGGAAAGTGGTTGGCACTTCAGCATAATTATTGACTCTATGTTTCTTTCTACAAAGCTTTCTTCACTTGCTAATATATTGCAAGGTATTTACCTGGATGGTATTCAATGTGCGTAACATACTGTAATGTTGTAATCTCATTAACATTTTCTGAAGGCTTTTGGAAGCACTTAGCAGTTGTTTCATCATAATGGCTTCCAGAGATTTATGGGTTGAATGGGTCTGTGCTGATTGCCAAATGTAAGTTGATGGAAACATTCCCATACCAACATAATACTGGTGACAGTCCCTTTTTTTAATCTCTGCATAATTCCATTCAGTTTCAGATAATGCTTCGCTGGCATTTGTAATAGGTTTCTGTCACTGTTATAAAGCAGCTTCCAGGCCTGTCTCTGATGTGTAGCACAAGTTTTTCTCCAGGATTGTAATATCTGATATAAGGAGGTTATATCTTTAACCTTGTCAAATGCTTACTGATGACTTTCTGATCATTGTCACTCAATTTCCTTGGGTGTCAGCTGTCAGAGTGGTTCACAGTGATCTGCAAGACCTTTGGAAAAGTTTGCCAGGAGTTAACTATTCCTGAGAATATTTTGATTCCTTTCATATCTACTGATCTCAGCATCTCCAGATTGTTTCAATTTTCCCAGGATCAGCTTGTTGCCTCTCTGCTGTCAAAAGATGTCCTATTTAAAGCATTTTTTCAGTCATAGCTACAGCTCATTAGGATTCAGTGATATCTTTCACTTTATGCACCACTCCAAAAACAGATAACTTTTTGTCATGGTCCATTATTGTTTCTGCTTCAATACCTTTTTCCCAAGCAATAAGGAGGTCATGAGCAATTATTTTTATGTTTTAATTGTTTCCCAATTCTTGATATAATCTATGGGATGTATAGCCATAATAAAATTATTTCCCCTGAGAACCAAGGTTTATCCCACAGGGGCTGGGAAGGCATGGACTGAATCCAACTGAACTGGAACTGTGATCTTATTGGACCATGTGATAGACATGTGACCTGGAGGCAAGGACTTTGGGTTTTAGTTTGAGTTGGGAAAACCTCAGAGTTGGGTTTCCACCAGCTGTGACAATATGACATTCCTAATAAATTCTTACTTTGAGGAAACTCCAGGCCTCAGAGTTTTGAGTTGAGTCTGTTACTTGGAACCCTGACAGAACCCTTGTCATAGAGATCTGAATGAGAGTCTACCTTTGATGTTTCCATGTAAAATTTCCTTCTCCTTGAAAAAAGAAATCCCAGATTGTTACAGCTTTATGTCCATCTTCCAAGTAGCCCATAGCTATATTGAGTGTTTATAAGCGAAAGTTTATAAGCCAAAGATATAATTGCACCAATAGATATTGACATGGTATGGATTAAGAGTCTGGTGCTGATGCCCACTGGTGCAATTATACTTTTAGCTTATAAACTGGTCGTTTCCTACTCACCTGGCAACCAATTGATGATGCAGTATGTAGCTTATCAGTTTACTAATAAAAGATTATTTGATCAATATTTGATGTGAATAATTGCTTTTGAGGTACTAAGTTGATCAAGTGGTCAACTATGGGATTGGTTTTGCAATGCTGTTTTTTTGCCTTGATAGGTTGTGCATGTAACATCACAAATAGTTTACTACAATCAATTTCATAGCTTGCATTGGTCTGCTTCCCAGCAGAGGTCTAAGGACCTCGCTTTTTCCACAAATATGAAATCCAACCGATAATATTTATGCTCTTTCAAGATGTAAATTTTAATTCTGCACTTATTCTTTATTTTTTTTAGAGAATTTTCATTATACAGTAAGAATACTATACCTGTCATGGAATAATAAGAGTCCCAGAAGAGAAGAATGGATGTCTGAGATAACACCCAGCAGGTAGCCTCAGAATTCAAATGGAAATGAATATATTGCTTGTTCACTAACATTTCTGCAAATCAGTCTGGTTTTCCCAGTATTGTTCACCATGTGTACATTATGCCTGGGACTGCTAACATCACCATTTCAGAATATCCTCACAATACATAGAAACATTATTATTTGCCTGCACCTTTTTTATTTTTGGGGTCAGAGGTTTTCTCATAATCCTGCACTGATTATGTATCTCATTTCTGGGTTACCTGCTAATATTCTGACTTTGTCCTGAAAAATGTCCACTGCTCTGCCCATTTCTGGACAATAACATAGTATCAAATCAGCTTTACATAGAAGTTGTTCGTAGGGATGCTGCTCCTTATTCCACAGAAAACTCACCTTCTAACAAGGGAATCCATAATCTCTTCAAGATTAAAAGAAGCTTCCAGCCTCCATAGCAGCCACATATCCAGTCCTTTCTCATCTTCTTGTTCTGTTTCTTTTACTTTACTTTATTGATTATCCCTTGGGCTATATCAAAGTTTGTTCTGTTTCTTAAAAATAGTGCTTCATTTTGTTTGGATATTTGGTAAACCTCCATCTGCTTTACAAGGTATTCAGCACACATGCCCAAGGATTTATACACTGCCCACCCGTTTTCTATGATGAGAGAAGATAGTAGATGTACCTTTATTTTTTCCTCCAGACCTAGCAAGAAAAAATATCAATAATTCTTCTCTCCAGTATTTCCATGCTTCCCCTAAATTGATCACTGCAAGGTTTAAGGCCCCCAGAGGCTTCATGGCTTGCTTTAAAAATAAGAAGAGGGAGGGTGGGAGATAAAATTTGATTATAGCTGGATCTTCTGCCACCATAGTTCATTAAGAAGTATTTCTTTTCAGTTAAACTGCTTAAAACACTTTAAACTGGAAGTCAGCATAACTTTTAAAAGCAATTCAGTTATGCTACAGTATCTGGAAAGAATTGTCAGTAACCATTTCCATAATCTTATATTTCCTCCTGTTCCATGAACTACGGAGTAAGTTCTAATCATTTTTAAAGGACATGTCCCCAGATAGTTGCCTATATTTCATCCCAGTTTTCTGCATAGGCAGTTTAAACTCATATTTACGTGTTTCCCCTTCTTTCCTGGCTCAAATCTTGTCATGCGGAAAACCTGTTGGCCACTTTAGGCTATTGCAAGCATGTCCTTTCCCCAGGTTGCTAGGTGGCACAGTGGTTAGAGTGCAGTACTGCAGGCTACTTCTGCTGACTGCCAGCTGCCTGCAGTTTGGCAGTTCAAATCTCACCAGGCTCAAGGTTGACTCAGCCTTCCACCCTTCCGAGGTGGGTAAAATAAGGACCCAAATTGTTGGGGGCAATATGCTGACTCTGAAAACCAATTAGAAAGGGCTATAAAGCACTGTAAAGCGGTATATAAGTCTCAGTGCTATTGCTATTACATTATTAAATCAAAATTATAATTCTGAACATGCCTCATACTCCTTCCTTTTCCTATTGTACACACAACAACAACCCTATGAGGCTGAGATAGCGTGACTGGCCCAAAGTCACCCAACTGGCTTTGATATCTAAGGCAGGACTAGAACTCACAGTCTCCTGGTTTCTTGCCTGATGGCTTAACTACTAGAATAAACTATCTTACAAGTTGAGACATTTATAAATTATCCTAAACTCTAATAGTTCATTCTAATTATACGCTTCTGAGAATGCAATTATTTTGTGAGCAGACAAGAAAACTATTAGTTCCTTAGAATCTCTTCCACCTATTAGAAATCTTTTTGGGGGGAGGGGAGAAGAGAAGGGTCTCTGAGGAGGGAGATAAACTAAAAGCATTTCTCCCTCATGCAAGCACCTCACTTGGTGGGACTTCAAGAATGTACATTCAAATTACAACAGAGACTAAAGAAAACCAAGATTTCCAGATGCATGTATATTTTTGAATTTAATTCAATTTATTAAAGCTAGGAAGTCCTTTGCAGACTTAATAAAGAACCTAAGCACGATAAGCCAAGGCCCGCTTCTCCCTTTTCCCCTGCATTATTCAAATTTAATAAACAATATTTCACATTTGTTTGACATAATGTCAAACTCGGGACTCCTAAAGAACTGCTGCAGCTTTGGAACTGTTATGCTTTCTTGGACTTTAATCATTTTTGGCAAGGTTCCATTTCCTGTCAGAAAGTGAAACAGCTTAGGAATGTCATTTCCACGAAAGAAAACAGAGAGGATCCAGGAGGAAGTTCTCCTCCGCTCCTGAGCCCCCCTAAGATACTCAAACACCCTCACAGGAGGGCTGGAAAGCATCAGACATTAGCAGAGGGAAAAGGACAGGCTTTTCCCACATTAAAATACATGGATAAAGTTGAACTTTTGCTAAAAATAATCTTCATGATTAATTCTATTATATTTTTTTTAATTTTTATTTTTTTAAAAAAAGCTGGACAGTACTCCCCCTTCCCCACAAAAAATAGTCAAATTATCTTTTTGCTTTAAAGGGACGTTTTGAAAAATAAGCTGAAATGCCTTTGTAGATGTTTTTTTTTTTAAGCTATGAAAGATGAAATAGGATATGCAATCCTCCTCACTGGATAAATAGACTGCTGATCCAGGCCTAGTCAAGTGAGGCGGTATCTTCAGGCAGAAAGGAATGGGAAAGGGACAGGAAGGCACAGGGGCATCCGGCATTGCTTGAACCCTGTAAATTAAGTTCTAGATAGTTTCCCCAAGTTCTGAAATACAGGTAGGTCCTCAACTTACAATCATTCATTTAGTGACCAAAGTTGTGACGGCACTGTAAAAAGTGATTTATGACCATTTTTCACACTTAATGATGGTTGCTGCATCCCTTTGGTCATGGGATCAAATTTCAGACACTTAGCAAATGGCTTGTATTTATAAGCGTTGCAATGTCCTGGAGCTATGGAATCATCTTTTGTGAACTTCTGACAAGCAAAGTCAATGGGGAAGCCAGATTCACTTAACAACCATGTTGCTGACTTAGCAATTGCAGTGATTCACTTAACAACTGTGGAAAGACAGGTCAGAAAATGGGGCAAAGCTCACTTAGCAACTGCCTTGCTTAGCAATGGAAAATTTGGGCTCAATTGTGATTGTAAGTTGAGAACCATTCAGCTTCCCATCCAGTCCATTTCTTTTCTAAGAGCCTTCCATTTCCAGGTTCCTATTGTCACATAGACGGGACCAGCGTTAAGCTTTAAGATAGAGTAGGCACTGGCCTAGAGTGCCAAAGTTTAAGGAAACCAACAACACCCTCCTTCAAAATCAAAAGCTAGTGTAAAATTCAAAATTTTGCATCAGTGAGAGGTGACACCATCAGTCAATGTGGCCTAGGAGTACCATATACAGTACCCTTCATCTATCACTGCCCACAAATGTGAACACCTTATCAAAGGGTTAAGGTTCTATCAGTTGAAAATGGGTTTTGGCAGTCCATAATAAACCTTCAAAGGAAAAGGAGAACATTACTAGAAGGAAAGCTTTGCTGGATGGCTGCTAATAGTTAAGGTCCTTCTTTTACTGCCGGGTAGAAGACCAATATTTTGGAACCTGGAGGCTGATGCATCATCCAAGGTAGAAGAATGGAAGACAAGTCGATGGGATAAAAGGAAGTCAAAGATAGAGCTACATGTTGCAGCTTGAGAGGAAAACCTATTTTGATAGAAGGGAACTGGAGGAAGGAGTCAACAGATAGAAGAAGAACTTCAAGGGTCTGTCAGAAAAGTTGAAGATAGAAGAAGGGGAAAAAATGAGACGTTGGGAGGTGGGAGACAAAAACACCAGTCAAAATTAGATACATTCACTTCCTTTGATACTTAAAATCAGCTTATTTACCTTTTATTGTATCAGCCACAAGGATTTTGAGATCACAGCTTGTTCCTCTGTAAAACTCATTCTGTCAGCAAAGAAAGTTGTCAAAAGTCTCACAACTGAGGAAAATAAACTGAATTTCATTTTGTTTAGTGTTCAGGCTAAGATACACTTATAAAACGAAAACAGAGAACTGGAACATTTTAGGGCTTGTGACACTAGCATCTATTCTTAGATGACTGATTTACAGTTCTAATGGCAAGAGTCCACTGGAAAAAAAGTTCCTTCTAACAAGTTTTTTTTTAAAAAAAAACAGCATGTTTGGGAAACAAGCAGCTAAACAGGAACCTACAAAGACACAACAAATTTATGTGCTCAAGCTGATGACTATTCCTGTCTAGCAAGCTAGTTGAAACTAAAAAGGTTCCTTCTCAAGTTATTTGATTTAAATCTAATTCAGAAGCAACCCATCATTTAAGGGTTCAGCTATTGAGCTATTTTTGTTTATTAAAATGTAACTGAAGAGGAAA
>JANHGC010003307.1:350675-362207 GCA_027560395.1 Boaedon fuliginosus | reverse complement strand
GAGGGGGGGACCTTATTCAGAAGGCAGATCAAGAGGTGTCTTTCCAGGATCCTAAGGAAAATTGTTAAAGGAACGTAGGGTGTAGAAACCCTGCAAGATCAAAGCGGTTAGGCAGTTGTTACGGGAGATATACAATCCCTTCAAGTAAACAGGCCCTATGTGATGTAGCAATGTTTTGGAGAAATTTATTCTGTGTTTTTCTGGTCCACAAATTAGCAGGTTTTCTGTACAAAGGTTTGTATAACTGGTTCCATTATTCCTATGTAAATATTCCAGATTCACACAGCGTAAATCCTGATGTTATGAATTTCTAGGAGACTCGCTTAACTATTCAAGTCAGAACAGAAGTTCCTAAATCTTAGGCAAGTGTCAAAATAGCTACCACATCTACATTAACTAACTCTGAAATGTTGTTCCTGTCACATAATTTTGTAAAGTAAAAATATACTATCTTGTTTTGAAGCCAAGTTGCATGCACAGAAAAAGGATAGCAGTAGAAGCATAAACCAAAGGACAGCCTTTAAATTAGAAATGCTTCCATTGTAGCATATTTGTAATCCAAGGTTCCTATGGCTCTTAAGATTACACACTTGTGTTTCAGGACATGACTTAATAACATAAGGTCTGCTGACTGAGAGCAGCTCATTGTGTCTTGAAAAAGAATTTGTCTTTGTTTCTATTTGGAAACCACTTTCGGATTTCTTGCTTGAAACTGAA
Organism: Boaedon fuliginosus; assembly: GCA_027560395.1. Lineage (NCBI taxonomy): Eukaryota > Metazoa > Chordata > Lepidosauria > Squamata > Lamprophiidae > Boaedon > Boaedon fuliginosus. The sequence continues at coordinate 361,490 of JANHGC010003307.1, read as the reverse complement.
AGAAATAGAACTTTAACCTTGGTATTTGATGATTAGATTTGTTTATGATTGTAAAGGTACTGTGTGTTATGATTTATTGTAACTCAAAGGGATATTGTATTTAAAACCTGTATCACTACAAAAGAAAATTGGAAATTATTCTTTTTGGTAGCTTTTTATCTTGTTTGCAATTTTGCTTTTTTCCTGTTCCCTTCCTCCTTTCCATTCTCTCTTCCCCACCCCCTCACTCTTGTAACACATACACACACACACATTTAATTTAATAAAATTTTATATTATTTGGAAGAGAGAAAAGGGGAAAAGAGGATAGAAACAAGATAGTAATGCAAAGCTCTGTGATAGTGCAGAGACTACTGTGGAAAGGGAATGAGGAATGGCTGAGAGATAGAAGCAAATATGTGCAGTGGTAGAAAGATGATAGGAATCATCATATGAAACAGAGAGATACAGATGATAAACAAGAAATGGCTCTGTGGAAACAGACTTAAGGAGATCAAGTACTACTATCGGTAGGTAGCAGTTTAGGATGTTATACGTGAAGGAAGAGAAAAAAAAGGAAGAGGACAGCATACAATATGAGTGTCAGAGAAAAGAATGTAGTCTGGGACTGAAAAAAAAGGAAGATCATGGCTGAGTTCAGAGACAACTATAAGAGTCACAGAAATAAAAAGGAAGATGATTTAAGAAAAAAAAAGCATAGCAAAACACTTGTAAGGGAGCTTCTAGTGGTTAATTATTGATAGAGTTTCACTATTAACCACCACAACAATTTAAATTAAATGTGAATCTATTGTTGTAATAATTGATGCGGGCACAAATTATGCACCAAGGGTCAAAGTACTGTTTTCTATTCTCCTGGATAATATAGAAATGTTCAAAAGAAAACAAACAAATCAAATGAGTTGGTTTTATTAATCACTATACCTGGGTCAATAAATCAGCTGATGTGTTTATATAGCAGACAAGGCCCGAATATTCTGTTTGTTGGCTTGATTCTTATAATGCTTGATGCTGACAATGGCTACCACTGCATTACCACTGGGTTTTTTTCTATGTGCCATCCAGTCATTTTCAACTCCTAGCAACCACACAGGCAGATTTTTTTCAGGAATCTGTCCTAACCTGGTCTTTCAGGTTTTTTAATGGTACAGCCATCACCACTCTAATGGAATCCATCCACCTTGCTGTCCTCTTTCCCAACATTACAGCCTTTTCCAGAGATGTGATGGAATGTAGTTAAGGAAGTGGATTCCCAGGAAGGAAGAGGTACATTCCATAGAGTAAGAGGCAACTTAGGCCAGTTATTATGTGTGAGAGAAAGAAAGTGAAAACAGGCCCTCCTCCCTAATAATTCACAGATTATATTGTAGCTGCAAATAGTGGAATGCTCAATCTGGCAAGATTTTGTCTATAGACATGAAACAATAAAGAACTCAGCTTGGAAGAATCACATGTTATTCTTGGTTTTAGGTCTGATAGAGGTTAATCTTCAGATAATGTGTTTGAAATAGAATGTATGGATAGTGGTAAACCAATGCATCATTGAACGTATCAAACCAGGTTTGATATCATTCAGGCACAAATGACCAGGTCCAAAGTATCTATTTATTAATACATTTATAAACTTAATAAATTTGATTAATAAATAATCTGAGCCTGGTTGTTTATGCCTTGAGTGAAATCAAATCTAGTTTGGTACGCTTGATGATCCATTGGTTTAACACTATCCCGATACAAAAAAAATAAGCATAACCACTACCCAATCAATCCATTTCACCATAGTGTTGGTACCTTGGTTTATCTTGAAAAGACTACCTGGGTTGGAACTGGTTAGCACTTGGACTACCAGGAATACTCTCAGTGCTCTAGTGTAGAGAGGGAAATAAAACACACACACATAAACACACAAAGAGAAGAAAGCAATACAAATTCATCCATATTGTGGAAAACTAAAAATCACATACAGTCACCAGGAATCAAATTCAACTCAACTGTACTATCCTGAGATTTAATCTGTGATGATCTTTCCCTTTAGCCTGCCAAGAAGTAGTGACATTTTTTTCTGGATGAAATAAAATCAATAAACTCAAACGGATAACTAAAGTGAATTGCAGGTTATACCAATTTTGTAACTGGCCTTTGCAATTTGAGCATTGTTTTTAGATAATTTAGTTGGAGTTGATTAATTCAGAATTTACTGGAAGCTTGCCACCTAGTGGATTACATGATAGTTGCATATAGTACATGCATATTTTCCCTTGATAGTGAGTAGAGATACAGTGAAAGCAAAAATTATTTTCATTTTTTTTTTCATAACATAATGAAAAGTACTATACAGCTGATATTCTAAATGCAAGATACATATTTATTTAAAATTCTTTGTTTGCTATTACACAGCCTGCTTTTTCTCAATTATATCTTGCAGGTGGTTTCTTCTTAAATTAAGAAACTAATCAAATGGGGGCAAAGGAAAGAGAATGATTATTATAAATTCTTATGCCACATTGACCTATTTTGATTGTGCATATGGTAAAATATATTTAAATGATTTGCTTGTCAATTAACATCAGTATTAATTATGGTCATTCACAGGATGCTACAGATGGCAATAATAAATTAATGGCAAAGTAATTGTGGAAATTTTACAGAAATTCTAGTACAACGTCAGGTCTATCTACTTAGAGGCAGCAGAACTGTGTTTAATAGGATTTACTCCTTCTCAGAGATATACAGTACTGAACTGTCAATCTTACTCATCTGAAAGCTGATTATGTATTATATATTTATTATCTTTATCATACTATAGAATACTATTTATTGGTGCCTCACAGTTCATATTAAATGCATCCAGTAATATCAGTATACATTGTGGTACAGCTACGCTCTTTCCTCCTCAGTTCCTACGGGGAAATTGTTTATTTGCTTTCAGCCAACTATATTGCTGTTACCAAATATGAATTATTCATATCAGTTCTGCCTTAAATCATTATGCAACTCATTCTTAGAAAAATATGTAATGAAGTAGCCTTTTACACTGCTTTGGGACTGAAATTTGAAATCAGCTGTTAGAATGGTTTCAAGAAACCTTTAGAAAATTTGAATATCCAATTTTATCTGCTGTGCTGTGTATTCTGCTGTAAATAAATGACAATATATTTGTAACATGGCTTACATATTGTACCATATTCACGCAGAATTTAAGGGTAAGAGAAAAATGCAGATTTGAAAGTACACTCATATATTAGTTATGCTTCTCAATTATCTGTTTATAGAACAAATCCTAAAACTTACTACTTAGAAGTTCTAATCCAACTATATGGATCAGTGCAGTCATTCATTTTAAAGTTTAACGAATGCTTAATTTGGATTTTTTTTTAAGTAGGCACAGTTCCAATAACTAAATCACTTCAGAACTCACAACAGTTGTTCATTCTACATGACACTTAATACAGAAGCTAGGCCAGAAATCAAAATTTTAAACTATTTAAACTATTTAAACATGGTAAAGATGACCATGACTTAAATTCAACCCTTAGTGACTATATGCCATGTCCATGCACTTTACTGGCAACTGTATGGAAGTAGCTTGCCATTCCCTTCTTCTGGATTATCTTTTTGATTTCTGTATTTATTTACAATCCTGGAATCCCCTTGTGTTCTCCATCCAAGTACTAAGTAGATCTGATTTTGTTCAGTTTGACAAAATGGTCAAGTGCTGCAGATACACCCAGCAGAATCTGGTGCAACATCAACAGTATGACAGCTACACAAACATGTATTTTACATGCTTTTACACTGCTTAGCTTTGGGAATCAAAATCAGCATTGGGTGTGTTCTTGAAGCTATCCTCCCCCACCCAGGGATTTTATAAATCTTTTTAAAAATTCAAAGTCACTGGCTTTTCTTTTATTACAGTTTTGTGGGAATGAAAGGTAGCTATATATCTTAGGGGACAATCGGTAGGGTGGAAGGGTTAAATAAAGCATCAGAAACCAGGAGACTGTATTTCTAGTTGTAAAGCCAGCTGGGTGACCTTGATGCCAGCACTATCCCTCATCCCTAGGAAGGAGGCAAAGGCAAACCATTTCCCAAAAACCTTGCCAAGCAAACTGACAGGATTTGCCCAGGCAGTCACCAAGAGAGAAGACTGACTTGAGAAAAATAAAATAAAATGCCTGCTATTACAATAATTCCTCGAATACAAATGCATTTAAAGCAAAAGAAAACCTTCACCTAGGAAGCCTAGCAGCCAAACAATAGGATGGAGGAGAAAGAGGGAAATTGCAGTGGATATTTAAAAGACGCACAGAGTTTAATCGGGGGGGCTAAGATCGAAAAGCCGGATTTGTTCCACACACAAAAGCTCTGCTGGTTTTTCTTTATTCAACTTATTTCACCGCCTTCCTCTGCTCCTATAGCGTCTAAGTCTGGATTTCATTCTTTCTCCGAGCAACGCTATTCACGTTAGGGCAGCCAGCCTCCTCCTTTTTTCCTTTCTTTCTGTAAAAGTAGAAACCGCCTCCCCGATTCCTCTTCTCAAGGTCTGAAGGGGATAAGGCGCGACCCTCTTCCCGCCCCTTTTTCCTTTGCGCCCTTCTCTTTGGCTGCCTTCGCTCTCTTTCTTCGTGGCTTCGCGGGGAGAAGCGGGGCTTTGCTGAACTCGACCCGCCTTCGCTCAAACCGCCTCCATCGATTCCAGGGTTAAAAATGAAATTTAAAAATCCCCCCCCCTCCCTTCGACTTGCTTTGGGCCGGGGAGGTCATTCGCTGCCCCCAAAGGGAAAAAGCGGCGCGGCCGGTACCATTTGCCCGGGCGACAGGGGTAAGCAAGCGGATCGCCGCGCTCCCGTGGCCTCTCCCGCGACGAGCCTACTAAGCGAGGGTACGCGGTCCAAGCTCGAGGTGTGGGCGGGGCTTTGCGCGGCCACCCTCCTCGCTCGAGGTGGGAGTGCCCGCCCCCAGAGCGGAAGTGCCTTGCCAAACGGAGGGAACGGGCTGAGCTGGGCGGCTGGCTTGCCTCGCGCCGGGGCTCGAGCGTCGCTGTCATCGGCTTCACGCGCGGGAGGAAAGTTGGGCTCGCGCTAGCCCCTCTCGCAGGCGGCGTCTCGGATGCGGCGGAAGCAGAAGCGGCTGCTGCAGGCGGTGGGGCTGGCGCTGGCCGCCCTCGTCTTCCTCCCCAACGTGGGGCTCTGGGCGCTGTACCGGGAGCGGCAGCTGGATGCCTTCGACGGCGGCGATGGGCGAGGAGGAGCGGGAGGCGGCGCCGCGGGGGGAGCCCGCGGGGGGGCGCCGCCAGGAGCAGCCGCCGCAGCCCGAGAGGAGGCGCAGGTGAGAAAGGTGGGACTTGCCCCTCCGGCAGGCTCTGTCCGAGGGGGAAGGCTTGTTGCGCTCCGGAAAGGGACGGGGAGGGGAGAGCCTTCGGTGGGGAGGGCCAGGGAGGGCGCGGCAAAACGCGGACCGCTCGCTATGCCCTCCGCCCTTTCTGTGGGGCCAAGGACGGAAGGGGGACGCCTGGCTTCCCTGGGGCGAGCGGCCGCTCAAGAGAAGAGAAGAGAAGAAGGATCCGGGAGGTGGAGGAGGCGGACACGAAACGTGGACTGAGCGGGGGGAGGGGGGGCGGCGGCAGAGGCAATTGAGGGGGATGGAAGAAAGCAGCGAAGCTTGTATTTGGCCCTTAGGAGAAAAGAGAGCAGTAGTTGGAGATCTTGGGTTTCTCTTTCTTCGAGACGAAAGGGCCAGTGATGACTATTTGTGGCGCGAGAAGTTCTTTTATTTTAGGGAACAAATAAACGCCGATGAAATTAAAGCGGTTTTGCAGCTGTCCCGTGTGCGGGGCCGTCCACTATCCCCTAAATTAGTCTCCAAAAGCCCTTGCTCACTGTATCGCTCTCGGCTTCATTGGCTTTGAATGAAATTGTAGTATCCTTTTAATTTCACTTCCTCGTCTGTTGATAGTGACTGCCTGGTGCTTTTTCTTCTGCTGAGCAATAGTAGTTGTTTTGTTTTGTTTTCCAAAAGAGAACTGACCTGGGATTTGAAACTCATACTACAGCACTTGATGCCCTTGATATTCCTTTTTAGTTGAGGTATGGTTGTCAGCTTTATTTTAATTTGTTTTATTAATCAGATTGATATGCCATCTCACTGTATAAGGTGATGCTGGGAAGTTTACAATAAAAGAGACCATAACCCTATTCAAAAATATCAGAAGAACAAAACTTAAGTATGTCATTTGTACTTAAATCCTCTTCTGTTCAAGTCATAGGAGCCAATTAAGAGTCCCATGTAGGTTTTCAGTTCTGCCCATAAGGAACCTGAGAAATAACATCACACTTCTGATTCTTTTTACCATCCTCTTCAATTTGCAAGAAAATAATTAGATTTACTTTTGAATAAAAGTGTACATATAAATGAAATTGGTTTATCTTATTAAATATTGAAACTGTTACAGAAATAGTATGTTATTGCAATCTTGTACTCTTCAAGGTTTCTTTATGCAAACAAGAATCTTCTCCTCTCGAAACTAAATGCTATATGAAGTTAAAAACATTCTGATACTGTAACATACAACCATGGTAATGGTGTTCTCCTTTGTGCCTTCCAGAAATTAACAAGACAAAATTCAGTGCAATGTAACTATATAGAAACTACTGACATTAATGAATGCAGGATTTTAGCAAGGCTATTCAATGTGTGCTGGAAATTTCTATGGACGTGTCACTGATCACATACCATGATTTCATTGAACTACAGTACTCTAAACTTCATGTTCAAGCTTAAGCTTTCATTATTTCTTCTGTTTTCATGCGATATTTCAAATTAAAAAAAAAATTTTTTTAAACTGAATGCTATGTGTAAAATCAACCAGAATCTAATGAATTATATTTGTATGTTCTGAGAAAGAGAATCTGGTGTGAGTGTTCGTTGTCATTCTCTGTTCTGACATTGCTTAATGCCACAACAGAGTATCTGGATGCTTTGAAGTCAGTTTGCCTTTCCATAAATTAAATCTGACTTCTTGGTTTATTTTTTCACTTGTGTGACTGCAAGGATTGTAAAAATTGCAAAGATATCACATGTGTTTGTGCCATTTCATGTGTTGTTCTCAAAAAAACAGAATTAATGGTTTATTAATGTTCAAACTGGGCCTTTCACAATGAAAATCCAGTCCTTGCAAAGTATGTACAAACTGTAATAGAAGGACCAATAATTTTCTGAAGGAAACAGCCATTGAAATAGTGCATTTGTTATATACATTTAAATTTAAGGAAGATAGCAAAATTGTGGAGATATGAAAGGGGAAAACTTTTTTCGAAATTTTGATCATGAGTGTACAGAATTTTATTTCAAGCATTTTCCTAGCTATATATTTAAATTAGAGCTGCAATAGAAATGAGTAAACATGACTTTCTACTGGGTTTGCAATTTTCTAGTAGGATTACTGCTTTCATGTACAAGTACTTTTTCTTTCTCCACTCCAAATGCTAAATAATAGTTTTATAAAAGTATCAGTTATAGCTGTTGATTGCTCATTTTACTGTGCTTCTGTGCTGCCCAGAACTGTTAAAGAAGTTAATAGCATATACATTTTCTAATAAATAAAACCTGTCATCCACAAAGAACAGTTTTACTTAGACACGCGGGCCTTCTGAATCTCACCAGGAGAAAGAAAGAGAATGTAGATTACCGTGTTCCATATGTAAGACATTTCAGTGATAAATTAGTATTAGTCAGCATAATATGGACTGCACAATTTCTATAGAATTATAAACACTGTCTGGCCCAGTTTTTTTTTAAATATGTTCTAGTCCTATAGATAAGAATAAAAAGATTGGGAAGTCCAACTGTTTATAACTTGACTCTTTCTTTGTCATGTCTTATTAAATATAAAAATGGAACCAGAAACTCTTTTTTAATAAATATATAAACTATTCCTGTATGGTAATGGTAATAGTTATTGTCATTTAATTATTGATTTCCTGCATAAAGTAATTGAGTAGTGGATTTTAAGGTATATTACCTCATTTATTAATAAATAAATAAATGCATTTTCATTATTTCATTAAAATAATGAATTAGCGTTGAAAACCTGCAACAAACTTACGAACCATAATTGCTAAAACATATAGTTCATAAATTACATGGTCCAAGCAATGTAGACTAATAATACAAGTGTCATTCTCATTAGAACACACAATGATAGAGGAAGTAAAACAAGTTTAGTACTTCACATGTCATTCCTCTGTATTAACACTTTTTGCAGCGCAATCACCTATAAAGTTGTTTTCAGGTTTTAAAAACATCTTTTCTATCTATAAATATATTTAAAATATCCCTGTGTAGGAACTTTCTTAGGATTTACAGCTATGAAGGTATGAAAATTTATGTTTTGAAATATAATGATTGGCATTCTGGATAGAATTTTTCCCCCTAATGATGATCCTTTCACTCTAGTCTTCCAAAATCTCCAATCTCACAAAATAAAGCAATAGCAAGAAAAGAAAAGTCAGAATCTACAGTTTTCTTTTTTATTTTTCTAGAACCAGAGATGTCAAAACTATCATATGTGTGTCAAAGATGACATGCCGTGATGTTTTGGGTTACAGTGCAAGCATTTCCCAAAATTCAATTATTTTTGAAACCCTCCAAAATGTTTTACTCTTATTTTATTTTTGTAATTATTTGATGTTCCTTTAGATAAGTGCCACACATGATTATTTTTTCAAATAAATATGTAGAGAATTGTCTCTCTCTTGTTCGTGGGCGATGTCACACCATTAGAATCAAATTAGGCATTTCCTGAATTTTTGACATGCTGAGCCCAAAAAGTACACTATCACTATCTAAACTAGAGCAGTTTATTTCTTTGGTACATAAAATGTTGATCCCAATATTTAGAAATAACATTTTCATTACTATTGACACAATGTTAATTTTTAACTTAATATATCTGGCGAAGAATTGATTCTGTTTAGAATCTAATCATGTGCTTATATTCATAAAGTGCTTTGAAAGAAATGCATATTTACACTAAGTTTTGTACTCATATTGTTCACTAGGGCTTTTATATTTAAAAAAATCATTTTTATCATTTTTCTAAAAGATTCATTGTTTTCATGAATGTGCAGGTATCATAAATAATTCAAACACATTACCTTGATAGTTTATCTTAAGCCTTTTTTGTGGTTCTAATGGTAACTGTAATAGTATTAATGAACAAGATACAATTAAGTCACATCATTTAGTAATTCACATTTTTCATATAATATTTCTTAAATAAAATTTAAACTATGACATTAATATTTTAGCACTTGTCTTTCTATTATATGGAAGGTTTATCTGAGCCTGGAATCACAGCTGTAAATCATGGTGGGTCACCATGTGACCATATCTGATTTTATGAGTGTTTTGTGGCAGATATTAAGCAAATGCCACGGTCACTAAGTGAATGCCACAATCATTCATGAAACCATTTTAACCAATGGGCATTTTTTATTGAAAACTGGAAGTAAATGGAACAACCAGTGGAACAACTTGCCTTCGGAAATTGTGGGAGCTTCATCACTTGAGAGTTTCAAGAAGAGATTGGACTATCATTTGTCAAAAATGGTGTAGGGTCTCCTGCTTAGGGGGTTGGACTAGATGATATATAAGGTTCCTTCCAAATCTGCCAATCTGTAATCTGTAAATGCAGGCAAAAAAAGTCATAAATTGAGGTCGTGTATCCCTGCAAATGTCAAGTCAATGCGGACTAATTGTCCAATGCCCAAAACGAATCACTTGACTGCAGGGTGTGCAGACTTCAGAACTTCAAAACCAGATCATAAGTACCTTTTGGGGGATCCATTGTAACTTCAGATGGTCACCAAGTGATTGCTTATAAATTGAGGACTACTCATAATTGTTATCTGAGTCAGTACCACTTAAAAAATATAAAAATAAAAAGAGTGAAATAAAGTGCTGCAGGATATAATTATCCCATATATGGGAAGATATTTAAAAATTTTAATAGAGATTTGTGCCCACCAATTCACCACGAACCTAAAAGCAGAGAACAATGAATGAGAATTTTGGATATGCTTCATATATTCTTATCAAACTTTTTATGTTTGAACAAATTAATGAAAGCATTTCTGCATAATGTGTCCTGGCAGTAGAAAAGTACTTGCTACTTGTCAGTGCAATCATATTTGAAAAGATTGTGCACCTGGATTTTTGAATAAATTATTTTTCTTCCTTTTGCTGCTTCATCTGTTTTGTCAGGATTTATTTTAGGAGGGTTTGGTATTACGGGATAAAATTTATGCAGAATTGCAATGAAAATCCACAACCAAATCAAACCAAACAAAATCCACAACTATAGCTTGTTTCAAATTTCAAACTAATGCTTTATCATGGAATGATTTCCGGTTTATATCACTTAATTAGTATATTTCTTCAAAAAGTACATCTGATAAAGGTATCTTTTGGCATACTAAGTCGTGTAGACTCTTATGACATACAGTCTTTAAAAATTAAAATAATAAAGTGATACGACATTTAACATAGTCTAGTCTGCCGCATACATTTTTGTGTCCCAAGTTAGGTTTGAGCAATGGTTCTAATCACCTATTTTCTTAAAAGGCCTTCTAGCTTATTTTATTTTAATGCTTCTACCTCCCTGCCCCCCGGTCACATGTCTGGGCAATGAATAACAAGGAATATACAACAAAAACCACATGATATATTAGCTATAAACATAATATTTATTTATTTATTTATTTATTTATTTATTTATTTATTTATTTATTTATTTATTTATTTATTTATTTATTT
>JANHGC010003307.1:309817-323454 GCA_027560395.1 Boaedon fuliginosus | reverse complement strand
TATAATGATATCCCCAGAGATTATAGAACAATATCTTGAGCCACCATCAAATGGAAATTGGCCAATTTTCAAATTGGCTTCAGAAGGAGTTGTGGGACTCATGACCATATTGCAAATCTATGCTGGATTATGGAAAAATATCAAGATTTTCTTGAAAAAAACATCTACATCTGCTTTATTGACTACAAGAAAGCGTTTGATTGTGTTGATCATGACAAGCTTTGGAGAACCCTAGAAGGCCTACGTGTGCCAACACACCACATTGGTACAGTCACTGTACACAAATCAGGAAGCCACTGTATAAACACTATATGGAGGCCCTGATTAGTTCAAGACAGAGAAGGGGGTCTGGCAAGGTGCATTCTTTCACTTTTCTTATTCAGTGTATATGTTTAAGTGATCATGTGGAGGCTGGAACTTTGATAGTTCAAAAGACAGAGTAAAGATTAGAGGAAGACACATTAACAATCTTCAATATGCTGACAACACAACTCTCTTCTTAGAAACCAAAGAAAACCTGAAATATCTGACCAAAAAGATGAAAGAAGAAAATGAGAAATTTTCCTGAACATCAAAAGACCAAGTTCATGATCACTGCAAGGAATGGTAATGTCAAAATAACAGTTGATGGTGAAGAATTTGAAGGTGTGCAGGAATTCAGATTGCAGATTGATCGAAGTTGTGAATGCAGTACCAAAATAAGTGTGAAATTGTACTGGGTCACACAACTTTGATGAGCATGAATCGCATATGGAAAAGTAAGGACATCAGCCTGGAAACAAAACACATATTAGTCTGCACTATAACTTTCTATGGTGGTGAAAGTTGGACCATGAAAAAAACTAGACAGAAGGACACTCAACTTGTTCAGGCTGTGGTGTTGGAGAAGGCTCCTGGGTATTTCTTGGACAGCAAAAGTGACAAACAAGCAAGTACCAGAGCATATAAAATGAGACATATTGCTGGAAGGTAAAAATCACAAAATTCCACCTTACTTATTTCAACCATGCAATCCAGCATGGCTGAAAAAGCAGTCATGTTTGGAATGGTCAGCAGTAAGAGGAAATGACGCTGCCAAAAAAACAGGTGGCTAGACACCATCAAAGCTGACACCAACTAGAACATAAAAGAACTGAAAAAAGCTGTACAAGTTCAAAAAATTTAGGAGTGACTGGGTCCATAGAATTGCCAAGAATCAGACATGATTGAAAGGTTAACATCATCATCATATCTAAAGCTTTCGAAACATTTGCTTCTGATTCTCAATATTTTTGCTTAATACATTTTAAAGGGTATTCAAATTGTTTTGAACATAAAAACTGTTATTTTAACTTGGCTGCCGCAAATATTTGATATGATTCATCTGTGGGGTTTCTAGCATATGACAAAAGCAAATCTGTCAGTGCAGTAATTGTTCCAGTGAATATTCTTCCTTCATACCCCCAGAGTCTTTAAAAGATGAATATCCTTCTTTGTCTAGAAAGGCAGCAAAGGTAGTGAAAATTGCATTATTGTCAAAGAAAAAAATATATTGCTCAACTTACATTGGTTTTCTTTAAACATAAACAATGTCCACCTGCCTCTCTATATAAACTTAAAAAATGGATATCAGTTTTCTTTTACAGCTCAGCCTTCACCTTTGCTGATTTTCCAAGGCAGTTTGTTTGTTCAGATGAAGCATGCCGATTTAGCTAAACCTCTGAGCAACAGGAGAGACTGAAAAGTTCCACAGAGAGGAATCAAGGATCATATGCCTCAATGCTTTGCCTTCATAAAGTGTTCTGGATGTCCTCGTTGGTGCACAGAAGACACTTCTGCTAGATGGCTGGTGAAGCAAGGAAATGTGCATGGAACTCAGGAGGTCTGTAAGCTACATAGCTGGCTTTTGACACCTAAGTGTAGTCCTTTATTACTCTTATTTCAATATAATATGATATTCCTAAACTCAATTCCCTTTCTAGTAACAAAAAAATAGTTTTTTCAAATCTTAGAACAATTTCATGGATTCATTCATTTACTTATCAGTTATTATATCTTAAACATTGTCAAGTTAAAATATCAACTATTTAACAATTCTTTAATTTCTCCCCCTCCCCTTCTATTATTCTAGAATCGTGATGGAAAAGCCACCTGCTGGTATCTGGTCATGGGTCCCAGACCAGTGAGAGAAGTCTGGGGTCTCATGATATATCTACAGCCTTTGAATGTTGTTTCGGACAGGGACGCTTGATGGAGATGGATGCTATTAGAGATGGCCTAATAGGGAAATTTGACCCTCCAGAATGTTATCCTGCTAGCGGACTTGGATTATTAGATTCTTTTCCATTTATTAGAAAGCATGTTTTGACTTTCCCCGTGTTAGTGTACTCCACTACAGATCTTCGAGTGCTAAGGGATTCCCCTCCCTCTCAGAAATGGCCATCTTCCCTCTCAAAGAACTTCCTTGATGACGGGTTTTGGAACCCCGAGAGATGGCATCCATCAAAAAGGGTTTTAAGGGGTTTTTTTTAAATGTATTTTAAGGGGTTCTGGGAGGTGACGTTTAGTCCTAGAGGATCCAATTGAATTGGAGGGAACTCTTATAGGACAGGGGGTTGGATCATTCAATAGGCATGGGGAGGGTGAGATTGGTTTGGGGACTGATTGAGGGTTATTCCATTGCCACAGGGATTGGGAAGGGCAGATATGGTGGGAGCAAAGGGTCTGGTCGCACTCGGGAAATGCCCACCAGCTCTCTTCAAGTGGTTGCGCGCTCCGTCCTTCATTGCTCTTCTTGCATCCCTGGGGGCACGGGATTATAGGACCCTGGGCTTAGGCTGGCCTTTTTCAATGCCAGATCTATAGTAAACAAGGCTCCCCTCATACAAGATCTTATTCAGGAGGAGAGAGCGGACTTGGCCTGCATCACGGAAACCTGGTTGAGCCAGGAAGGGGGCGTACTGCTCTCAGAAATGTGCCCATCAGGTTTCTGGGTGCTTCACCAGCCAAGAGCTCAGGGAAGGGGTGGAGGAGTGGTGGTGGTTATCAGGGAAAGTCTTTGTCCTCGGGAAGCCACCATTCCTCAGATAGGCGGGTGTAAGTCCCTCTTCTTAAAGTTGGGTTCAGGAGTTCAGTTGGGTCTTTTGATTATGTACCTGCCTCCCAGTTGCGTATCATCAGCCCTGACTGAGCTACTCGATGTGTTAACTGGTTGGTGATTGAATTCCCCAGGCTTATGGTTCTAGGGGACTTTAATCTGCTTTCCATTGGTGAGACTTCTGAGTTGGCTCAGGAGTCCATGGCCTCCATGATGGCCATGGATCTGACTCAAGTAATTCGGGACCCGAGCCATAGTGGAGGACTTGACCTGGTTTTTGTCTCTGGACAGTGGATAAATGATCTGGGTATGGGGGATATAGTCATTCAACCCCTATCATGGTCCAATCATTTCCCCTTAGGCTGGACTTCCAGTCCGCCACCACCCACCAAGGAAGGCAGAACTGATTAAATGGTTCTGTCCCAGTCACCTGATGGATCCATAGAGATTTCAGACTGAGCTTGGGACTTTTCCTGTTTCCCTTGCACACGGGGCTCTACTGGAGGCCTGGAATAAGGCGGCCACTGGGGCCTTGGACCAAGTTGTGTCTTTGTGGCTTTTGACCCAGTGCAGATCCTGGGTAGCTCCTTGGTTTACTGAGGAGCTCTGGGAGATGAAGCACCGGAAAAGATGGTTGGAGGGCCAGCAAATCCGAATCTGACTGAACACAGGTAAGAGGCTATATTCGTTCTTACCTTGTGGTGATAAAAGTGGCAAAGTGTGCACACTTTTCTGCCCTTATTGCATTTGCAGATAATCGCCCAGCTGCTCTGTTTAGAGTGAACCGCTCTCTTCTCTATTTAGGAGTGAGGGAGAATCCATTGCAGGGGGAGGCTGAGGAATTTGTTCAATATCTGCAGGATAAAATCAATCAGATTCAGATAGGTTTGGACTCTGACTGGGCAGGGTCTGATGAATTGATGGGGGCCAGCCTTGAGCATGTTATCTGGGATGAGTTTGAGCCTGTGACTCCTGATGATGTGGACCAGATTGTAGGTAAATTGAACACTACCACCTGCTTTTTGGACCTGTGTCCCTCCTGGCTGGTTTCGGCCAGCCGGGAGGCTATATGAGGCTGGCTCCAAGTAATTATCAATGCATCTTTGAGAGAGAGGTTCTTTCCCACCGCTTTGAAGGAGGGTGGTGAGGCCCCTCCTCAAGAAGCCTACTTTCGACCCAGCTCTTTTTAATAACTATCATCCAGTCTCCAACCTCCCCTTCATAGCTAAGGTTGTTGAGAACATGGTGGTGCATCAACTCCCACAATTCCTGGATGAAGCTGATTATCTAGACCCATTTCAGTCGGGTTTCAGGCCCAGTCACAGCATGGAAACAGCATTGGTCACACTGGTGGATGATCTCTGACGTGCCCGGGACAGGGGTTATTCCTCTGTCCTTGTTCTACTTGACCTCTCAGTAGTTTTTGATACCATCGACCAAGGTATCCTGGTGCGACGGCTGGAGGGGTTGGGAGTAGGAGGCACCATTTTGTGGTGGTTCTCCTCCTACCTCTCTGACTGATCACAGTTTGTGTTGGCAGGGGGCAGAGGTCGACCCCTAGGCTTCTCCTTTGTGTAGTGCCTCAGGGATCAGTTCTCTCACCTCTCACCTCTTCAACATTTATATGAAGCCACTGGGTGAGATCATCTGGGGGTTCGGGGTGTGGTATCATCAGTATCCTGATGATACCCAACTTTTCATCTCCACTCCAAATCACCCCAGCAATGCCCTTTACGTAATGTCACAGTGCCTGGAAGCTGTATGGATCTAGATGGGGATGAACAGGCTTAGGCTCAATCCTGACAAGACCGAGTGGCTGTGGATACTGCCATCTCGATTTGTCCACTGTGTTCCATCATTGTCAATGGGGTAGAGGTGTTGACCCCTCTCAGAGAGGGCTCGCAACTTGGGTGTCCTCCTGGACTCACGGCTTAATTTGGAAGGTGGCCAGGGATTGCCGTGGCCAGGGAGGCCTTTGGCCAGGTTCACCTGGTACAGCAGCTGCATCCCTTTCTGGACCAAGTTGCCCTACTCACAGTCACTCATGCCCTTATCACCTTGTGATTGGACTACTGCAACACTCTCTACATGGGACTGCTCTTTTTTTAAAAAAAAAATTATTTTGTTTACATAAATAAAAAGCATCTTCATATATTGAACATCATGTTGCATGACATTTTACATCAATTTTTCTTAATGATCACTAGTAATTTATACCATTCTATGTTTCTAGACTCAAAAATACAATATATATGTAATTTCTAAACTTAAATAAAGAAAACAATATATTATGTAATAAAACACAAAAAACAACATTTATATCATTTGCAAATGTACTCTTATAGTCTATTATTAAATATCACTATATTTTAAGTATTTCAACACCTTTCTTGTAACCATCTATAAAAAACTTGCCATATCTTAAAATATTCACTATCTTCTTTTTCCTTGATCATTAACGTTAATCTATTCATCTCTGCACATTCTAATATTTTGCTAATCACCATGTTCTCACTTGGTATTCTCTCCTCTTTCCACTGTTGTGCAAACACATTAAGAAGATTATCTGATTACAGGTAGACCTCAACTTATGACCAGTTGCTTAGTGAGTTCTTGAAGTTACAATAGACCACCTAAAAGGTACTTGCAATCCAGTTCCAAAAGTTGGGGTTACTGCATTTTGGGTACTCAGGAAATGGCCTACATTTATTGCCATTTGCAGCATCCCGCAGTCATATGACCGCATTATGCAGCATTTTTGCCCAAACTGGCTTTAATTCCAATTTCCCTGTAAATGTGTTCCATAGTGAACAACTGCTTAGTGGTCGGGGTGTCTGCTTAACAAACACTGCAAAAAGTCATCAAATTGACTTGGGCACATGACCCGTTTTTTGACTGCCATGACTTGCCTGGCTCAATTATGGTCAGAGGTTGAGGACTACCTGCATTTTCTCAGCTTTATGTTGTTGCTGTTCAGCTTCTAAAGCTGAGGTAGAGCCCCCTTTTTAAACTTAATAGTTTCATTTTTAATGCATCTTTTATCTTCATTTTGTTCCATGCAGAGCATCTCAAAAAGCGCTTAGAGGATTATATGGCCCATTTTCCGAAAGTTAGGATTCTTCGAACTAAGAAGAGAGAAGGGCTAATAAGAACTCGAATGCTCGGAGCTTCTGCAGCAATAGGAGATGTTATTACCTTCTTAGATTCCCACTGTGAAGCAAATGTGAACTGGTTGCCACCCCTTCTAGGTAAGAATTCCATTTGAAATGCATTTCTGAATGATCAATTTCAAATGCAGTGCCTTTCTGAACAACCAGAGTCTGACACTATCCAAACCTTCTGGTAGTAGAGTAAGATTTTGTTGAATTAACATTAGAATATCGACATACCTATTAGTATTCTAGCATTCAAATTACTATGTTTTTCCCCAATTCAGGAAATAGGGAATACCAGAATAATCAATTATTTCTTTTGCTCTCAATTGAAGGCTGCTCTTCAATCACATCTCATTTTCACAATTATTCATTTGATTTACAGTATATAGCCAAAATAAAAAAATAAAATAAAACAACCATACAAACAGTGCAAACATTAAAACAGTTAAATGATTAAAATCCAAACAGCATAATCATCAGGAGAGAGGAACAGTACGTCCCTATTATGGGCTTCACACCCCTCACTAATCCCCAGACCAGATGCAAAAGCTAAATCATTAGACCCTTCCTGAAGACCATCCAGATCAGGGCCAACCTGACCTCAGGGGGAATTATGTTTCTTAAGGCGGGTCCGGCAGCAGAAATGTTCCTCCTCCAGGGTCATGGCAGGTGAGACTTTCTAATGGGTGAAACCTACAACAATCTTCTGCTGGACCTGATATCACTGGGGAGAGGCACTCCCTTAAATAATTTGTTCCATGCCATGTAGGCTTTATAAGCTACAAAGTTAATATCTAAGTTATATCATTACATTACTGTGTATTATAGTGATATTTATAACACAATATCAAGTTACGTTACATTGTAAGCTATAAAACTTAGAAAGTACCTTGAATTGGACTGGGAAACAAATTGATAATCAATTCAGCTCCTAGAGCAGAGGTGTAATGTGTGTAAGTCTAGGTGCACATATAATTTGCTCATTCCATGGCATTTTGCTTCCAGAATAGTCCCACGTGAAGCACATTATAGTCATCCATGTAGAACATGACCAGAGTATGTGTGAGGGAGCATAAAGGGTGCGAGGGAGGATTGAGGAAGGTGCAAGGGAATGTGCAAGAGGCACCATATGGGTCGAGGATGTACGAGGATACAAGAGGATGCATGACAAACTCTGGATGGGTTGGGGAGGACGTGCAAAGTTGCAAGAGAGATAGAGTGTGGGTTGAAGAATGCACAGGGTCAGCGAGTAGCCAATGGAAACACAAAGGAGGTGAGGAAGGGGACACAGGTTGGGGACACTTATTCCAGTAACTTGAAACCTTTTCCGCTGGCCTCCCAATTGACTTTTTGGGGAAGCCAGAAGGGAAGGTTGCAAATGGTGATCTTATGATTGTGGGTGCTTGGCAACTGGTGCCAAGTGCGAATGGGTTGCCAAGCACCCACATTCTCAGTTAACCATCTGCAAACCTTGCTTAATGACAGCAATGGGAACTGACAGGATTGTTGCACAAAGCAATGCAAGCCTGTGATGTTGTGCTTTACAGCCGCATTGCTTACTGATAGAAATTCCAGTCCCAATCAGCATCATTAACCAAGGACTGTCTGTGTTTTTTTCTAAGATTCTTTTTTATCTTCTTCTGTAAGTGTGTTATATTGTTACAAATGAAAGTATAAAGTACAACTTTTTTTATTCCTCAGACCGCATTGCTCGAAATCGCAAAACTATTGTTTGTCCAATGATTGATGTCATTGATCATGACCATTTTGGCTATGAAACACAAGCTGGAGATGCAATGCGAGGAGCATTTGACTGGGAAATGTATTATAAGCGAATCCCAATTCCTCCTGAATTACAGAAACCTGATCCCAGTGACCCTTTTGAGTAAGTTCATGAGACCAAATGAATTTCTTGCTTAACAAGCTTAAGAGGCAGTAGGTTTTCAGACAGATATAATTGCTAGATATTCTTTCTTCTCTCTCCCCTAAAAAAGAAAAGGAAATCAACAAAGATAAAAAATGAAGGTCAATCACAAATGGACAAACTAAATCATGTAATTATGTCATTAGACTACTGTTCCTTGAAATAACATCCCCCTTCCAGTTATCAAAATCATGTTTTCACATTGGTTTGTTTCTATACAGTTAATGCAAAAGTCTTGTATCAGAAGTGATCTCTGTCTCTAAAAACATTATTTCCGTTGGTATTCCCTCAATTATTGGGAATACTCAGTACTGTCACTGTCATTATTCCTTCTACTACAGTGATCTCAATTCACATATAAAGATAGTCCTTCCTTAACAAACACAACAGAGCTCCCCGGAACTTTTGTCATACCAAGTTTTGCAAGACTGCAAGTTTTGTGTAGTTGTTAAGCAGATTATCATGTGATCTGATTTGCTTTTAGAACCATTTTTATTATGGTTATAAAGTGAGTAACTGGTTGTTAAGCAAATCATGTGATTGCTAAGTAAACTATGTTATTGTTAAGTAATATATTCCCCAAATATTGTAGGTTTTTCTTGCAAGAAATCAGTAAAAATGTCACGAATCACATGACTGCAGGATGTTGCAACTGATTATAAATGCAAGTCAGTTGCCAAGCACCCAAAATGTAATCATATGACTGGGGGAGGGCTGCAGCAATCATAACTTCAAGGATGAGTTGTGAGTAACTTTGGGATAGGCTCATTGTAACTGAACCATCATTAAGTGAGGACTGCCTTATATACAGTGTTGGAAGTACAACTGTTTCATTTTATGTATTAAAATAATGTTAAACATAAAATATTTTAATGCTTGCAGTTTTACCTCTACAGTTGTTTAATCGGCAGTTATGTTGTCATCTACTTCATTTTCCAATATTTATATTGAAAATTGCATTCCTTGTTGCAGTTCTAACTACCGTGTCAGCAAATTCTGTGTGCTAAGAGGGGACCAGCAGCTTTTTTTAGTTCCATTCAATCATATCAATTCTTGGATACTGTCTAGCCAAGTCCTTGCGGTTTCCTTAGCAAGGTTTCTCAGAAGTGGTTTGCTATTCCCTCCTTCCTGAGGCTGAGACAAAGGGACTAGCCCAAGGTCACCCAGCCAGCTTTGTGACTAAGACAAGACTAGAACTGATGGTCTCCCAATTCCTAGCCTGATGCTTTAACCTTTACACTAAACTGGCTCTCTACCAACATTTTACATACATTATAACACATGTTTATATAACATACTTCATATATTATATGCATGTACATTTAATATAAAATTTGAACTGCATCTAGCTGTTGTTTTTTTTCCAGTAATTTTCTCCATTTATTATGTCCTTCATTCTCTGAAAGTTCAGGGGGGCCTCATTTTCTAACTTCAGAGAATAATAGCAACAGACTACAACAGTGGTTGCTTCTCTACTTTATGAATACATGGTCTTGCCATTCTGTTTTCTGCTGTTTCTGCTATACTGCATATTTGACTTTTCTGAAACATAATTGCCTCCTCTTCTATCAGTGAATACCAGTTTTCTGAGGGATCTCTCAAAGTTATGGATACGGCTCTGGTTTGAATTAAGTCTGAAGAAAATCATTTCAAGCTTCTTGTAACATTATCCTTTCCCTGTATGAAACTGTTAGAGAAAAAAGAAAAAAGAGTGGTGATAAAAGAGAACAATATAGATTTACCCTGAGGGATCTTTATTTTCTTATAGAAAAAATTCTGAACACTAATTTGTGTAGCTGTGCACCTGCATAGAACTTGTTTAACAACTTCTACAGCTTAAAATATTTTTGATTACATTCCCCCTTTCCTCGCATACTTCATGCAACTGGTTTTCCTACATTTGTTTTCAACTCTCACTCTTCTACATTTTTTCTTTCCTTCTTTTTTTTTTGTTTTCTTTTAGATGTTTTTTAACACATGTGTTTTCAGATGAGATGTCACTCTTCCTTTCCTTCTAAGTCTTCTGGCCTCAGCCCTGTATCTTAAAGACTCCATTTCACAAGTACCAAGTCAGCAGGAACAAAATTGTGTCCTCATATATGCAATTTACCAATTCTACCTTGGGAAGAAAATAGTGCCATAGACTCTCTTAGGTGATGTCAAACAGTTACTGAAAAGGCTTGCAAGAATCATCCAGCCTATTTGTTATCATCTTTTTGACATCAGATTGTTAACAATATCAGACTCCTATAGTTTCTTTGACTTCCTCCAACATTCCTCTCATGTTCCAGAAGTTGCTGTATAGTATGAATGACACTGTAATCAAAGTGCAAAGTAGCCAAAGTGGGAAGTAAAAAACAAAAATAGAAGTAAAATGCAATGTTAGAGTTGTACATGTAATTTGGGCAGATTTTACTTAAATATTTATAATATGGAGTTTAATTTTTCTCTTAAGGTCTCCAGTTATGGCTGGAGGATTGTTTGCAGTTGATAGAAGATGGTTCTGGGAACTTGGAGGATATGATGCAGGCCTAGAAATATGGGGAGGAGAACAGTATGAAATATCATTTAAGGTGAGTTATTGAAAAGATATTGGATAATATTTTAATGGAGTATGACTTGGTAAAATAAAAATCTTGAGTTTGTATTTATAAAATTTTTGAAAAAAGAAGAATTTAAACAATTTAAAAATACTTGTTAGAATAATTAAAAATCTTGTTAAGAATCTAATGCTTCTGTTGAATTGCCTAATGACCCCTAATTTATGGTATCTGATTATCAGTATATGAAAGTTCAATTTTCCTGAAACTAATAAATGCTTTACATATACATCAGGCTGAATTAATTAAGTGTACCGGGATTGTCACTATTTTAAATGCCAACTGAGCTCTCAATTCCTCCCCTCGAGACACTGCTATAGAGCATTCCATCCCACAACAATTAGACACAACTTTTCCTTGTGCCATCACTCTGCTGAATACTTAATTTCCATAGTTCTGTCTTATGTCTAAGTATATTTCCATGTAGTATTGCTATATTACTTTTATTATTCTCATCTGTTCTACCTTCTCTATTGGTATCATTATTATGGTTGTAATCCTTTGTTATTATGATTATTACTTTGTAATAATGTATTGCTATATTACTTTTATTATTCTCATCTGTTCTACCTTCTCTATTGGTATCATTATTATGATTGTTATCCTTTGTTATTATAATTATTACTTTGTAATAATGTAATTGCATGTACACTGAGAGCTTATTTGAGACAAATTCCTTGTATGTCTAATCACCCTTGGCCAATAAAACTATTCGATTCGATTCGATTCGCCATGGTGGCACAGTGGTTAGAATGCATACTGTAGGTTACTTTTGCTGACTGCTGGCTGTCTGTAATTTAGCAGTTCAAATCTCACCAGGTTGACTCAGCCTTCCAGCCTTCCAAGGTGGGTAAAATGGGGATCCAGATTGTTGGGGGCAATATGCTGACTCTATATCGCTTAGAGAGGACTGTAAAAGACTGTAAAGTGGGATATAAGTCTAAGTGCTATTGCTATTCCATTCCATTCACCTTCCGCATGTTCCCTCGGTTCTTCTCACAGAAAGGTAAACTATTCATCTTTGACTGGTTTATAGTTAACTGTATTATCTGAATTTTGAGCAATGCAATTATTACACATTATCTAATCATAAACTAATCTATTACAAACCTTGAATATATTCTGGGTGTTTTATGGCAGTAGAAAATAGTGTGACAGAGCCAGGTACCCTAAAATACAGTATTTTGTCTATCAATGGAAAAGCCAATGGATATGTACAGGGACTAACTGTAGCACATTTGCTATTTAAGTTTTTTTCTGAATGAGCATGTTATCTAAATATACTGTACTTTTACTATTAATCATGGTTTTAAAGCAGTAAGTGTTTGAGTCATCATGGAAATAAAATAATATTTATACTACTTCACTTTAGAAAGCATTTTCATATATCACTGATCCACCAACTAATAAGAATATATTTGTAAAGGAAAGCTAAGGTCAAGCAAATGGTTTAATTCTTATCACTGTTTTACATTAAATATAAAAAGCTTTGGAAAGTGACCAATTAAATACCAGATAAATATTTTAATAGATGGTCTTTGTGATTTGTAAATTTACTTGTTTATAATAAATTAAATTACTATTAACCTACTTGATTAGTTACTAAAGGTTAACTATTTGTTTGACAAACATCATTATTACTTTAACTAAGAATATAAATATTTTACAAATATGATTTTCTCTATGTTTGAGGTTACCTCAGAAAATTATTGGTATGTCTACTTTAATAAGTCCTCTATCCATTTGAATGAGACAGTTTCAGCATGAATCCAATGGGAAACTAGCAAAAACATCGCACTGTAGATAATTCAATCTTACTAACAACAACATGTAGTTCCCTTGATAATTATAATTTCTTGTCTTCTGTTTTGTCTGAATAGTTTTTCTGAATATAAACTGCTTAGTGTTGTTAGGATTCTATCAAACAACATTCATTTGGCAATTAACATGTAATAAATGAAATGTTCTTCCCATTGTTTATCTCCAAAAACAGTATTAAAGACATATTGGGGGTTTCTTATTTCCCCTTTGGTTCCATTTATCCATTTTACTATTGTGTATAAAGAAATGGTATAAAAGTGTAATTCTCTGTGGGAGAGGTACAAACAACATTCATCCTCTCTAGTTGGACCTTTTCTAAAACAAGTGTTTCCAAGCGTGATGACAGTGCCTGGGAAAGTTCTTTGTTTCTGAAATGCTAGAGTAGGTATTCACTGCTTAATATTCAGAAAATAAAGCTACTTTATTCATTTGACTAGTTACACACAATATTTCAAAGAGTTTTATTTCATGCCAGAAATGATAATTTATGGTGGGTTATATTCACTCTAATTAATCCCAGTTAAGGTCCTTTCTATTTCTCTTCCTTTGTACAATAGAAAATGACATTTAACTGAAAGCATATACTTTCAGAAATTAAGATCAATTAATGCATTCAACTGCGGCTGATAGAAGTCACTATTATTATGAAATTATAACAGATTTCTTCATAAGAATGTCCAAAACACACTTATTTTTTAAACTATGAAACTCCATCAACTTGTATTAAGAATTAATTGACATATAAAATGACACAAAAAATTGGCCTCTGAAGAACAGAATAAATTAAGTTTGGACAACTTCCAAAATAATGTTTTTGAATTTTAAAGACCAAATTTGCAATGTGTGTTAAACCAAATAATTCAGTTATTTGTCCTAACTAATATTCTCCTTAGGGTAAATTATGTTCATTAGTAAGTTTGTGTTTATTATCCTCTTCAAAGCTGATTTAATCAAGATTAAAAATAATTAATGATACAATGATGAATGATAGAAGAAAGAAAGAAAGAAAGAAAGAAAGAAAGAAAGAAAGAAAGAAAGAAAGAAAGAAAGAAAGAAAGAAA
>JANHGC010003307.1:294769-309717 GCA_027560395.1 Boaedon fuliginosus | reverse complement strand
GTTGAGGTATACTTATGATGACAATTACAGGCCTCTCTCATCTTTTTAAGTGGGAAAACTTGCACAATTGGTGGCTGACTAAATAATTTTTGGCCCAGTGTAACTGCGCTATTGAAGAGATATGATTCTGAGAGATTTATACTAACAGTAAGGTTTTTAAGGTGGGGGTCTTAATATATATAAATCAGTATAAAGAAGGGAAAGAAATTAAATCCTTATCTACTTTTTCCAAGCAGCTCCCTTTCTTTCTTCCCTTTCTTTTTTCCCTGTTTTAACATTGTATTCCTGTCTTATTCAAATATGTATCTGCACTTAAATCCATTTCTCTGTTTTTATTTATACAGGTTTAATCTTGTTTTTTCTTAAATTTTAAATAAGTGTTCAGATTTTTTGTGGTTTTTCATTCAGTTCAGATAGATAATATTTATATTGCACTTGGAATGTCAAAAGACTCCTAATTATTATTTATTATTTATTAGATTTATATCCCGCCTCTCTTCACCCCTTCCGGCGGAACTCGAGGCGGCAGAGTTGCAGAGTTTATGTATTTAAATATCATTCATTCCTATTGAAATAGTATCATCATTGGAGCATGTAGGAATTATGTCAGGGGACTTACAGAGCCAATACGAAGAATCTGAGTGTGACAGTGCTCTAGCTCTAATGTCTAGTCGGATGTGGATACCTAATGGTGGCTGTGGATGCCTTTAGGAATCATCTTATTTCCTTATATATAAAGGGGAAGAGAAACTCCCTTTTATTTTAAAACACAGTATTCACTATTAATATTCTAAAACAGAGCCAGTTTCATGTAGTGGTTCAAGTGTTGGCCTAGAAACCAGGAGTCTCTAGTCATGAAAGATAGCTTTTTGGACCAGTCACTTTTTCTCATCTCAACCACCTTTTAGGGTTGTTGTTGTGAGGAAGATAGGAGGAAGGAATATTAAATATGGTTGCCACTTTGAGTTCCTTATAAAGTAATAAAATTGAATAAAAATCTAATTAATTCAAGTCTTTCCTTTAGGAAAATGAGTAGCATGTTATTGTTCAAATGGATAAGGACACAAAGCAACAAGAAAAAGAGTGTAAAGATTAAAATCTATAACTTGATTGTAACAAGCAGAAGGAAGTTTAAATATTTATGTGTATTTGCTTTTATGCAGTTTATGCAGTTTTTAAGGAAGTTTTTTATGCAGTTTTTAAGGAAGTTTAAATATTTATGTGTAGTTGCATACTTGAATGGGAGCAGCAGAACAAATACGTAAATTGAAAATATGCCATCTGTATTTAAAGCCAAATTTCCATTTCTCTCTAAAAACTCTCAGTTACATTTGTCAGCATCTACTGTGTTTTTGTAAGAGGTCTAATTTGCCTTCATGGTATATACTTTCAGTTCTCAATCACAATACCTTTTGTAACTGACAGCTCTTTCTACCAGTATCAGGTAATAACTCTGACCTTTTCTGCTGAACTAGTTTTTATCAAGTGAATAGCAGTTCTTATAGTTCACCTTCATCTTCAAGAAAATCACAAATCTTACATAGATTAGTAGTGGCTTGATCCAGTTCCACTTTCTGAAACCACATTCATTTTACACTTTAATTCTTCCAGGTCCTCAAAGAACCTCGAAGTAATCAAGTACTTCAGGTACCCAATGAGCTACCCAAAAGCATTAATATACAATAATTACTTGATATGTGGACTTTCCAGTATTATTTCTCTCAACCTATTGCTTCATCCAAAGACTCAACTACTGTAAGTAGGTCAGGAGTATCTTCATTGATAGGTCATCCCCCTATTGTGAGCCACCCATAGTTCTGTTTAAAATGGGAGATCATACAAATCATTTCCACAATTGCCTCTCTCTGAACCACTACTGTAGCTTGTTCTGTTCAAGATCTCTGGAAACTACAGGGGAGGAGATAACAAAGGAATTTTCTATCATAAAATACTACTGGCAAACACTAAATAGAGAGAGTACTAGTGGATTATTGAGTTATTGTTGCTTTTAAAAATTATTTTAAATTCACATGGTGGATGTAAATGTTGATGGATAGGTGGAAAAAAATCATTTTAAGACACAATAACTATCCAAAGCTTGCAAGGAAAATATTTAATCATTTTGTTCACATACATGTATCCTGACATCTAGTGAAACAGCCTCTCTTTTTAAAGTAATGTTGAGATCTTAAACTGGCCACCCATCTTCCAAGTCAGATCCCTACCACTCTAAGGAATCTATGATAAGGAACAAAAACAATCTTCTTAGAATTTGATCACTGCTGTTGCTTGACAAGTGTATATCATCCGTTTCAGAAGGAAAAAAAACTTTATTGCCATCAACTCATTTTTCTCTTAGAAATTTACAAAACTTCCAGTTGACAATTACTATTATTATTATCAGAAGTTAGTTTGGTTTTTCCAACATTATTTCCATTGTCTGTTAGTATTACCTCAATTATTGGGGTGAAGATTAAACTCTCTACAGGAATGAAGAAAGATAGATACTTGAAAGTCTGAGTCAAAAAAAGGCTATCATTGTCATGATTATTTCTTGAATTATCTTTGAGGTACTCCTGTCAAAAATATAATCAAGGATGTATATTTGTGATAGATGATGTTGGTGATAGGCAGTTCCACAGATAACCAGGCTAAGGCAGGATGGTTCAATTCATCATTCTTTTTATTTTCTTCTTACATCTTTGTAATAAACAATTTTAGGAGTTATTAACATTACAATTTAATGTTTATCTTCAGCCAGACCTCAATCTCTTTCTGGATCACTTCTATTACAATAACTGTTAATAGTTATCAACATACCCATATACCGTATTTCTCAAAGTATAAGACACACTTTTTTCCTCCCTAAAAGAGGGTGAAAATCTGGATGTGTCTTATACTCCCAATGTTAAGTATAGGAGGCAGAAAATGCAAGGTACAGAGGCCCCAGGAGGCCAAAACATGGGCTGTTTTTGCTTGGTTTTTTGCCTGCATGCCCTGGGATCTCACTCCTCCTCCCCCGAAGCATTCTAGAGACCAGAAACAAGCCGGTTTTGGGGCAAAAATGGGCCATTTTCATCTGGTTTCTTTGCCTTTGGGGGTGGGGGAGGTGAACAGCAGGGCATGCAGATGACCCAGGAGGCAAAAAAAGAGCTAAAATAGCCCATTTTTTGGCTAAAAATGGGCCATTTTCACCCCAAAATGACCCATTTTTGCCCATTTTTGGCATCCTGGGGCAACTGCATGTCCTGCTGTTCATTCCCCCCGCCCACCCCCAGAGGCAAAAAATGGACAAAAATGGCCCTTTGGGCCAAAAAATGGGCCGTTTTTGGCCTCTAGAATGCTTCTGGGGGGAGTGAGTTCCCAGGACATGCAGATGCCCCGGGAGGCCAAAAACTGGCCTGTTTTTCACCTCCCCCACTTCCAGAAGATAGACAGAGAGAGAGAGAGAGTGATAGACAGAAAGAGAGACAGAGCGAGAGAGAGATAGACAAAGAAAGAAAGAGAGACAGAGAGAGCATAGCACGAATGAGAGCATGAATGAAAGCAAGTGAATCACCAAGATTTTTTTTTCTTGTTTTGGTCCCCAAAAACTGATGTGCGTCTTATACTCCGGTGCGTCTTATACTCTGAAAAATACAGTATATGTATATGTATGATCATTCATTCAGCGACCATTTTAAATTATGGTACAACAGCTCTAAACAAATGACAGTTCCAATCAGTCTTTGGAGTTATGTTTATCCCAGCACATGATCACAATCTGGGCTCTTGGGACCCCATTTGCAGTTATGCCCAGTTGCAGTACCCTGGGGTCACATGATTGCCATTTACAACTTCCCTGCCAGTTTTCCAAGAAAATCAATGGAGAAGGGGAAGTTGTAGGTCACTGGGGGTAGTCTCTCCCACCTGTGTACCCTCATACACCTTTGTGTACCCTCCCTGAGCCTACCCAAATCTTGAACCCATCGCTCATTCACTCTACCAGCTGGAAGCAACCACCCTAAGCCAAGCTGCACACCCATGTATACCCTTCCACATCCAGTAGCAGCCCACTTACGTGCTTGCCAGCCCGCTTGCTAACCACCTGAGACATGCGAATTCCAGCTGGCTTTCCCACACACTTTGGATGTGAGAAGCCAGTGGGAAATAACAAGGAAATCCTTGCCTAACTATTGTTACAATTCAATTAATTATGGCAAATGGGACAGTGAGGGGTTGCCATTGCTAAGCGATATGGCCAGACTTCATGATACTTTGTCAATGCTTAGTTACAGAAATTCTGGTCCCAATTTCTGCCGTCATAACTTGAGGACTACTTGTATGAGAAATGTTTGTGGTGATGTTAGAGGTGTTTGAGAGACATGAATGTATGTGTATTTTTGTATTCAGACAGTGATGTACTGTTGGCTTAGACTTTGAATGAACTGCAGCAAATGTACTGCAATGGGTAAAGATTTAAAAACCAGTGTATCAAGGACTAAGTGAGCTTTATTTGATAGAGGGAAAAGAAGAAGCTATACACTATTGCGTTTATCATCTAATTTTACGAATTAGGTGATAATTTAGATGATAGTCCCCAGGTACCCTGGGGGACTATTTTAGGTGGACAAAGAAATGTGGCTGAAATGAAAGAGAAGGAAGAAATATAAATAACAATAATTATTTTGGTATTCTTTTGTTATTTTTACTGCAATGCTAGAAAAAGAAACTATCTTACCAAGTTTCTCTTCCAGGGAATATTTGGTGACTGCCCCCCCCCCCCACTTTCTTTTGAATCATGATGAAATACAAGCCGACATTCTGTTTTCTGCTCTGAGAACGCTTTTGGATTTTAGCCAACTTTAGCCTCAGAACAAGCTCTTCTCTTTCATACTATGGACAGAATGAGGAAGACTATGAAAGCTCTTTCGCTATTTGAGAATATCTATGCAGGAGAGAGGAGGTAGCCCTTGACAGACTCTATAAAATTCTTTCCTTTCAAATAATGCCTATAAATCCAATAAACAAATAAATAAATGCTTAGGTGCACTAGAAAAATGCAGGTAGCTTTTAGAAAGGGTTAACAAAGACATCAAAGCAGTAGAGGTCTGAAAATGAGGTCAAGTAACTGACTGAAATGATGTGGGTTCTACTTCTTTCTTCCTTCCTTCCTTCCTCAGGTAGACTTCAGGGTGTACAGAGAAAACTGGGAGGTAATCTCCATTCATTCTTAGGGCTATAAATAAAAATAGTTTTAAAAGAATAAGGCAGGATAAATGAAAGCACAGACACATACCTTTGATGCCTGTCAGATTCTATGTCCTTTTTAAGAAAAAAAAATTATTTAACTTAAAAATAGCAGCTGACATGCTTTAAAAGCAAATCACTAGACTCAGCTTCATCTTTATTTATACAAATGTCTTGGGATCCACGTACCTCTTACAAGAGTTCTTCAAAAATAGCAATAGGAAGTGAATGAAATCCTCAAGGGTTTCTGGTCCCAAGAATTCAGTATAAGAAAGGAAAATGAGACAAGTGCTCCGGCTAGGTAAACCAAAAAGATTCCATTGCTGCTCTTAATGCCACACCAGTTAAGTGGGCCTCCCGATCACTAATATAACAAAAAATATATACCACAAGATTAAAAAAAAAAACATTTTTCAAGCCAAGGTCACAGATGGGGGGAAAATACCAAAGAGGCTTGATGTGAGAGAGCATGGGAGACTGCGAAAATGACCTTGATGAGGGAAGAGAGGCGGGGTATAAATCTAATAAAATACATAATAGAAGGGAGAGGAGAGATAAACACACAATGGTTTTTTTTCTCAGCTTGTTTTTTTTTCTTGCAGACATTTCATTACCCAACTAGGTAACATCATCAGAAGAAGACTCTGTTGCAGCACATCTTATAAAAGGCAACTTAGCCCAATGAAATGGAAGGAGACCCAAGAAGAATCATTCAGAGAACTTTACTACAAATAAATGGTAGTGCGGGTGGACAACAAATCCAGGTCGCAAGTCCCTTTTTTGAGTGTTCATCGCCAAGTGATCAGTTGCAGCTTGAGGACTACCAGCATGTACATTAAAGTCATTAAACATCCCTTTCTGAAGTTAGTGCAGTTCTGTACTCTTGAGGCCATAACTATGATGTGATGTACATTATCTGACAAGGCCCTTCCTTGCCATTTGTAGCCATTTCTAGCTACATCAAAATTCAACATACTGTAGATATTTTGAGGACTTCTCAAGCTCTTCACATATCTGGAAGTGCTTTGCCTCTTATCCTGGAAGAAGGAGCTTCTGAGCATGCCCAGAAAGCCTTAGGAAGTCCTTGAAGCAGCACCATACCAAGCCTTTGTTGCAGTTGTTTTCCAGCTGAGGAGGAAGAGTGGGGAGGAGTGGGGAGGAGGAGGAGGAGGAGGAGGAGATCATCAACAGCAGTTAACTCAACATTCATTATTCCACTATCCAGTAAACTGGCAATTTCACCGGGAATTTAAGTAGCAGTTTTTGTTGATTAAGCCCATTTATTTGGCTCTGCAAAAGAGAGTACAAGCACATCATACAGCTCATTCAAGCACAACCTTTTCCTGCAGTTCAATACCTGTTTAATAAGCTAGCAGAGGCTGGTTCTGTGATGCCTGGAAGCGCATTTAGAGACTACTGCCTTAAATAAGAGACCATTGTAATTTTTCTCTTAAACTTAAAATAATCTGCCCGAACAACTTCTTTGAAAAGACTGACATTACTATCTTCTACAGTCTTACAACCCCTCTAGTTGCAGGACATGTATTAAACAGAAGCTACAGAATTGTGCTAGCAACATTAAAAATATATCAGTTCCTGCTCTAGCTGCAGAGACGCCTTTGGTGCGCTTATGATTGCTTCCTAATTGTGCAATGGCAGCTGCCACTAATGGAAGTGGTAATAAATCATATTTATATGGAGCCTTATAGGCAAATTATTTCAGGACTGTTGCAATCCCCTGAGACAACCTTAATTTCAAGGAGGAGGGGTGAGAGAAGGAATGACACTCAGGAACTGCCAGGACAGCTTGCAAGGCTTTTCGTCGCCAAAGAGCAATGAGCTTCCTCAATATAATAATGGTCTCTGGCTTCCATGTTGTCTGACTTCACCAAGCTTGCAATAAAGTATTCAGAAACTCAAATTTAAATTCAGAAGCAGCAGTCACCATGCAGCTTGATACTGCTAGGTTGGTTGCTTTACTGCAGACAAAAAACAAGTCATATATATATACTGGTATATACATATATATACACACACATTCTGTCTGTGTGTATATGTCTGTGTCCGTGTATGCATGCATATGTGTGTAAGAAAGAAAATCCCAGAGGTTCCTCCCACTCTTTTGAGTCAATGGACCTCTCACTGTTCTTTTCTCAGCTTTGAAAGCTGGAGACCATTGACCTGAAAACTGTGGGTTCTCATCTCACCAGCTTCTGCTTTTAACACATGTCGATAAAATCTAGACCTGATTCTTAACCCAAGATCCAACCAATAAATAAAAAGACTCTATGAGGAATAGGAAGAAAAAGCAGTCTGAAATCCATGAGTTCATCTCCATGCTGCCAAACTTTGGGTCTCAAATGTGGTGACATGAAACACATGTAAAAATGATTTGAAGGAGACATGTTGATAGACAAAAGATTATACAGGTGAGGGGACAAGGAAGGTAAACAAGAACAACTATGGAGATGTGACTTTTCCTTCTTTGCTTAATGTATAGTAAAGTCTAAATACACAAAAAAGAAATAACTACATTTTGTTTTGCAATGTTTCTTATCTTTCCCAGTTTTATATATTTATGAAATTGTATTATCTTGCATTCCTGTATATCAGAAATAGGAACAAGAGAAGAGCAGATGTGGTGAAATTTCTTGTTGAAATCAAGTAACAGTTTGGTCTAGTGGTTAAGGCACCTGGCTTGAAACCAGGAGTCTGAGTTTTAGTTCTGCCTTAGACATAAACACCAGCAGGGTAACTTTGGACAGTCACTCTCTCTCAGCCCAACCTATCTCACAGGTTGTTGTGGGGGACATTGGAGGAGGAGGAAGGAGTATGTTCACCATCTTGAGTTATTTATAAAAATAATAAACGCAGAATAAAAAGCCCTAAATCTAAATACCTCCATATACTGAACTCTACTTATTTTCATAAGAGATATTTATACTTTATTTTAAGACAGATAAATGAATGGAGGAAGGGTAAGAACAAACAATTGGAATACTTTTTTTTAGTAAAATTAAACTCAAGCAGGCCCCTTAGATAAATCAGCTTCACTTATGAAAATAATCATAAACACCTTCTCTGAAACACTTTATGCTCTTACCATTAGAGTGACACATCTTTCAGTGTAAACTACTGAATTGTTCGGGTTTTTTTAAGCCTGCTTTTCTCGTCTATAAATTCAGCATTAAAACTATCATTATGAACCCTCGTAAATTCCAACACTGAACTCTGGCTTAACCAAAATGGTAATAAATTATGAAGTGACATGCCAAGCAAGTGTACTTCAGTAAGCATAGTAAGCAATTGAGAGTACATGCCAGAAACTCAAAAGGCCATGCATGGCAAGTAAAGAATGTTTATTGTACTCCAGTCGGTTCTTTTTTTGAGAGTTAAGGTTCTCCAACTTTCAATGCTGGAAAAAAAAAAGGAAGCTACAATGGAAGAGTAGACAGGTAATCCAGAATTACAGAGCTAGTGTCAGGAAAGCAAAAGGTCAGAATGAACCAAGGTTAATGAGGGATGCTATTATCAGGGCTTTACTGTCTGAACCCTTATAATTTTGACAGACCTTGAAGACATGATGAAAAACAGAAAAAAAGAAGAAACAGAAGTTTCATCAAACAATAGACCTTTTAATCTGACAGTAATACTTTGGAATTTTCGGATCATTCCCTAAGCATCTTGGGGGGAAAAAATGAGGTAATTATATCAGAATGGATTTGTCAAGAGCAAACCTTGCCAGACTAATTATATCTCATTTTTAATAGATTGTGAAATGCAATAGCCATGATCTAACTTGATTTCAGTGAAGTCTTTGTATCTCATCACACACTGCTTAACAACCCAGCTAACTGTGGGCTGAACAGCATGATAATTAGATCCATAAGTGTCTGGAAAACTATTCTTAAAGTGCTCATCAATGGCTCCCCAACAAATTGGACAAAGGTGTAATATCAGCTTTGAGATTTCTACTGTAATATTTTCATTGATGCTTTGAATGAAGAGGTGGTGGGATGTTTTGTGGATGACATAAAATTACGTAAGATTGGCTAATACCCTACAAGAAATAAAATTCAAAATGATTTTGACAGGCCCAATAGAAGATAATATATGTAACTAAGGATTGAACTATGGAGTCCTTGGTGTTTTCTGAGCTTGGCTGTTTGCTTGCAGATATTTCATTATCCAACTAGGTAACATCATTAGTTTGAGTGACTGTAAGATTTGCTGCCTATTTATATGCAGTAGATTTCCCTGCCAGTTTTGGTGGGGTGATCTTGATAAATTAAACAGACTGAAAGTCACAAAGTGGAATTTAACTGAGACAAGTATAAAGTCCTTCAGTAAGAAAACAATAGCAAAAATGAAAAGTATAAAATGGATGATATCTGACTAGATACTAGTATTGTCTGGTAATCATACTGGTGAAAAAGATCTTGGAATACTATTGATTATGAACTGAATATATGTCTACAGGAATCTTCAACTTAAAAATATAATAGGGCATGCCCAGAATACATAATATAAAATTGGAAGGTCTTCTTGTCTAACCCATCTGACCTATGCATCCTTTCATTGTTAGAACACTCTTTTAATTATGTGCTATGACTGTAAATCATGATGATCGTAAAGCAGGACATTCACACAACTGATCTGATTTTATGAACTTTTTTGTGATGGTTGTTAATCAAAC
Source organism: Boaedon fuliginosus (assembly GCA_027560395.1). Taxonomy (NCBI): domain Eukaryota; kingdom Metazoa; phylum Chordata; class Lepidosauria; order Squamata; family Lamprophiidae; genus Boaedon; species Boaedon fuliginosus. Next base: position 299,792 of record JANHGC010003307.1, on the reverse strand, counting down.
CATGGTGGTCATTAAGCAAACCCATTTTTTTGCTGCGGGCTGGTTTTACTGAAAACTGGAAGTAAAAGCTGTAGAATGCTGTCACATGATCACAAGATGCTACAAATAGCCATAAGTGTGGGTCAATTGCCAAGTACCCAAAATGCGTTCACTTGGGCTGTAATTGTGGGACTGGGGTGTAAGTACCCCTGGGATGTCTGTTCTAAGTTCAAACAGTTGTTAAGTGACCAATCATAAGTCAAGGACTATCTGTAAAGTGTAATATGGCTGCAAAATGGCAAATTTAATTTTATGTTGCATGAATAAAGTACAATATCTAACACATGAGAAGTCATTGTTCTACTGTGGTTGTCATTCATCAGAACCATCTTGAGCACTGTGGCCAGTTCTGGCTACAAAATTTTTAAGAATGATTCAGGGAATTGGTAAAAAGGCACAAGGCTCACTACTTTGCACAATCCCCTGCAGCATCTCAGAACCCTATAAAAATCTATCATTCCTAAGCCAAGGGGTCAGCAACCCCAGAAATATGCTATTGTCAATGAAATTTCTGGAATCCAAATAAACCTTCTTTCCTTATAGCCACTCAGCCTCCATTTTATTTCCAGTGCCTTTCTCTTGGCTTTGAACTGGATCAGATTTTTCTTCCAAGGTCTAGAAACTAGGTCTTTATAATCTCTCTGAAGAGATCCAATGAGCTAGATATATTTAACTTTAAAAAACACAAGGAGAATAGGAGATATGGTAGCATCTTTCAAAAGCCTAAAAGACCTGCCCCCTTCTCATTTTTTCTCTCATTCAAGAGTGCAGGACATGGAACAATGGTTTTTAAACTGAGGAAACCCAATTCCTACCGTAAGTTAGAAAAAAGTGGCCTAATGATAAGAGCAATACAGAAAGTCTTCAGTTAGAGAGTACAACTGAGACTGGCAAATCCATTGCTAAGTACCATGGCCACTAAGCGGAAAATCATGTGACTGTGATGGGCTTTCATTCAGTTGTTAAGTGAAATCACCAGGGTAATTAAGTGAGATAACATGTGACTATTTTTAGTTTATTTTAGACTAGTCAGGTGTAAGGATTCAGGATCACACATGAAATTTTAATTCAGAAGTTTTATTGCTCAAGAATCTAGTCAAGCAACAATCTGTAGTAAATTGGTGCTGGATACAAGAGAACGGAATTCAAAGGTGGCTGGACTTGAATTGCTTGTGGGAATGGAATGACTCCAGACTGAATACTCTCATTACTTCACTCTGCCTCTTCTTCTACAATAAAGTAAGGAAAGCTCACTTTTCCTACTCCAGATTCTAGCATATTAAGATTTAAAAAACTTACTTATGACAGAGAAATTATACCATCACTTTCAGTGTTTAAAGAAAAGGGATCGGCGATGTGGGTATTTAAAAATGAAGAGGTACAACTTTACATCCACGTAACAAACAAATTGCAAGGAGAAAAACTGAATATTTAATAAAGCTCTAAATATTAACACACAAAATATTGTAAGATATTCTGTATACCTAGTACAATTTATGAAACAAAGCAATAAGATATTTCCCCCTCTTATTTTCTCCTGTATAATATCTCAGTAACTAATTAAATATTGCAACTTGTAACTGTACATTTACAGTTATTTATCTCTATGCTCTCTGAATATTTTAGATTACAACTCCCATAATCAATAACTATTAGCAAGTTTGCTGGAAGCCCAAACCTAATAGAAAAAGCCCCATATGTATAACAACAAAGATAACAGAATCCAAGTATATTTTAATAATAATTTTAATAAAGTGTACATTGTATAGATAAAAGGCAGAACATAAAAAAGAAGAAAAAGTGCAAAAAGAAAATAAAAAAATTAAAAAGTAATTTAACCTTTGTTCCAGCAAACAACTTTAATAGTTTATCACTATCTCTTAAAATGCAACCAATAATTTCTTCCTGTAATATCTTACTTCATTCCCTATAAACATATCTTTAAAACCTTATCATCCATCTTAATTAGCAAAGTCCATTAAGGGTTACGAGAAATAACAACCTACCTATAAATGTAATCTCATAAAACCACATGAATTTCTTCCTTTTACATTTATATCTCATATCTATCATTACATAAGTTCTTCAAACTTCATCATTAAAATCTGGTCAGTAGAAGCTGAATAACAATTATATAGCTGTTTTAACCTTAATCAAATAAATTTAAAATACAGCAGATAAACCTTTTCCCTTTTAATTCTTAGGAATAAAAATCTTAATATATCATTACCCAATTCTTGTCAGAAAAATACTTAAAAAAATTCCAGAAATACCAACTTAGCTATTTTAACTTTGGTCAAATAAACCAATCTTATATTCCTTGCCCTTACTCCCAACAACCTTGACCTTTAATCCCTTCAAATAGTGTCCCAACAGTTGGTTTCTTTTCATTTTCTCTTTATCTCCTCTCAGAAAATTTCTGATAACATCCAATAAAGAAATCTTATCCAAGACACTATTCTGGTCTATTATTTATATGTCCTTTTTGGTTATCAAAACATCAGTCAATTTAATCTGAATATTCAATATTTTATCTTTTTCCATATAATTCTCCTAGCCTGACATTTTTAAGTGCATATTCGAATCAACTTCAGTCTTTTCAAGCAAAACTTGTTTCTCTTCCATAACATTGCTTAGTCCAGTGTTTCTCAAACTTTGTTGGTTCACAGCCCCCTTTTAGAAAAAATTAAATGCTTAACACCCCCCTGCCAAGCCCCACCCCCAGGGCAGGAGGGGTGAGATGCCCAAGCCCTGCCCCTGGAATGCCCCGCCCCTTGTCTAGGGCACTGCTGGGGGTTGGGCCAGCCCCGAGTAATGGTGAGGAGAGAGGACAGGAATATATGTTGTGTTGGCACTGCTCTGACCCATGCATCGTTAACAACCATGTGATAGCTCTCAGTGAAAATCCCCTCCCCTCCCTTGGGTCATTGTGCAGGCGCAGCATGGGAGCCGGCTGAATCCTCTGCCACCTGATTGGTTCCTGGCACCCCCTAATTCCACGTGGAACTTCCAACGCCCCCTTAGACTGCTCCAACGCCCATTGGGGGGTGGTCCCGCCCATTTTGAGAACCACTGGCTTAGTCAATCAATTATAGCAGGGATCTTTACAACCAACTTCTGAGTCCACTGTTCACAAATATCTCTTAATGCATCCATTATTAGAAGATTTTGCTCCATTGTATATTATCAGATTGAGTTTAAGTATTCTTCCTCAATGAATTATCTTTTTTTGACATTACTAAGTGAACATTTCCTTAACTAAGCAATGCTTTTGGGAAGAGTTTTTTTCTGCAAACAGAACCTTGAATTTAAAAAAATCACTGATTTCTTCATTGGTCCTAAACCATGTCTTCCACAGTTTCAAATAAATAGTACAAAGAGGAGCAAATACTTTTTCACTTTTTAAAATCAGTCCTACCCATAACTAGCACAAGTTACAACTTACCAATTCAATTTTATATGAATCTGAAAGTGGGTTAATTATAACTCCCAGACAGCAACATCTGGCTGAAATTTTTAGGGCTTTGAAGCTCTGAATGGCTGGGCCTCATTAGTATTTATATGTAAGACATGCAGGAAATCCAAGGGCTGGAGTTAGACTGCCATAAAAAAAATAATGGAGGTATCATCATACGGCCTTCTCTGTCACTAGATTCAAATGCTTTACCATCTCTGCCCTGGTTGGGGAAATCAAATCAGTTACATGTTATTGTCCTCTGTGTTTTACCTGGTTTGGGTAAGTGATTTAATAATGTTTTTTGCTATCTAACTGTGCTGGTGGAGCTAAAAAGAACGTATTATTTCTGTCAGCAAACTTGTCCCTAGAAACTTCTAGAAGGACAGGTAAAAAGTTCCCCTTGACCGCGGAAAAGAGGTGGGGTATAAATCTAATAAATTAAATTAATTAAATGTTCTGTATAAAATGCAAAGAAAAACAGACTGCAGAGGCCAGGTGTGTTTCTATAGAGTAACAGCTTGGTAATTCTTTTAAAAGACACTTGTCTTTTAATAAACTTAGTTAGTCAGAAAAGCTGCTACCATTCCTTCTGATAGTTTACCACCATAGACTAATACGGCTCTTCCCCTATAAGGAATTTTTACAAAATATTAAGACAATATTTATTTTATCAACTTAAACAAGTAGTACTAGATTAGCAACCATTCAAAATTACGATGGACCATCCCAAAACTACTTGTATATGTCAGGTAGAAGAAGTCAGGAACCAGAGTTGTTCAAATGAGTACAAGTTTCTTCTGTGTTACCCCTAAACTAGAATGTGAACTACTAACAATCTAGGCAAATTGGCAGTAAATCACAGTTAACAGGCTGGATTTAGATCTTTTGTGGGCACGAAGGGACATGAGACTGTGGACGCACTTCACCTCTCCCTCAGGCTCAGCCTGGTCATCTCCTACATCATGATCCATTTTCAAAGTTCCAACAACCACACCCACACCTGCATTTGCATGGTTACACTTTGGACGCATGGCAACTGACTCATTTATGACCGTTAGCAGTGTCCCGCAATTATGTCATTTCAATTTTGGGTGTTTTTTGCCTGTTTTTGGCATTTATATCTGGTTTCCAGTCACTGGTGAAAACAGATTCATTTAAAGATCATGGTTAACGTTCACCGCAAAAATGATCATAAAATTGGGTATGGTCATGTGGTGACCTGCTTAATGGCTACCATGACTTGCAACAGAACTCCAGACTCAATTACAGTTTTCACTCGAGGACTACTTGTACAATGAACAAACAACTCAAGCTTCAGATTAATCAGAAAAAAAACTGTTTCATTCAGATAAAACATGCATTGTACTAGCATGATTCAGAAACCTTTCAGCTCTTTGTAGAATATCTTTTATTTATTGATTGATTGATTTTATTGATTTTATTTGATTTATACCCCGCCTCATTTCCCTGGTCAGGGGGAACTCGAGGTGGCTGACAACAAATTAAAACAATCAATTACAATGTAAA
>JANHGC010003307.1:277222-288628 GCA_027560395.1 Boaedon fuliginosus | reverse complement strand
CACATGTTGAGAAATGTATGTGAACCCGAAAAACCGGACTGGACCAAAAATATAATACTTCTTTTTATGACAATTTTCCTATGTTAAAACCAATAAAATTTTTCTAAAAAAGAAAAAAAAAGAAAATGCTTACAACTATCACATTTTCAAAAGAATAACATTCACAAGGGAAGAAGAAAACAACAATATGCTACCTTTCTTGGATAGCTCTTCATCAGCTGAGGCAGTGATGGCAAATTAGAAACGCAAGTATATCGTAAAACTAACCACACCAATTAAGTGCTCCACTATCAAAGAAACAACCCAACTTCCCACAAGAGAAGCGGTGTACACTGTTTAGCACAAGCACAAATACACTGCAGTAGTCCTGAAAATCAGAAAAAGGAAAAAGATAACCTGCCGTATTTTTTGGAGTATAAGACACACTATTTTCTTCCCTAAAAGAGGGTGAAAATCTGGGTGTGTCTTATACACCCAATGTTGAATACCTGGGGGGAGGGGTGCTGTTTTTGCTTGGTTTTTTTTTTGCCTCCTGGGGCAACTGCATGCCCTGGGAACTCACTCCCCCCGCCTCAGAAGCATTTACAGACCAAAAATGGGCCATTTTGTCCAGTTTTTGCCTCGGGGGGTGGGGGGAGTGAACAGCAGGGCATACAGATGCCCCAGGAAGCCAAAAAAATGAGGGGAAAGGGCCCGTTTTTGGCTAAAAATGGCCCATTTCTGCCCCCTTTTGGCCTCCTGAGGTATTGCATGCCCTGCTGTTGACTCCCCCTGTCTCGGAGGCAAAGAAAATCGGTGAAAACGGGCCATTTTTGGCCAAAAAAATGGGCCATTTTTGGCCTATAGAATGCTTCAGGGAGGGGGTGAAAAACGGCATGCAGATGCCCCAGGAGGCCAAAAACTGGCCCATTTTCCACCTTCCCCACCTCCAGAAAATAGACACAGAGAGATAGACACGGGGAGAGAGAGAGTGAGTGATAGATAGAAAGAGAGAGAGAGAGAGAGATAGAGATAGACAGATACAGACAGACACAGAGAATATGGCACAAATGAGAGCATGAATGAAAGCAAGTGAATCACCAAGATTTTTTTTACTTGTTTCCCCAAAAACTAATGTGTGTCTTATATTCCGGTGTATCTTATACTCTGAAAAATACGGTATATAACATCTTCCAGCAAAATGACTATCCATGCAACTTTATCAAAAAGTGCCTCACTAGTGAACCTAATAGCACAACTAACAGAGGCTGCGAAAAGGATAACACTCCATACATCAAAAACATCTCAGAAACCACCAATGAACTGTTACAGACTATTACAACCACATGGCATTACCGTAGCACACATATTGACTTAAGTTCTCCAAAACTTCCTAGGAAAATCATAATATATAGCAGCCCCAGAAAAAAAGGCAGGAATCATCTACAACGTAAGATCTATAACACCCACTGTGTAATGCAAACAGGCAGAAGACTAGCAGAGCACATCCATGAACACCAACTTGAAGTCAGAAAAAAAATGAGGAAATTCATGGACAGACTTAGCCATAATTTCAACTAGGAAATTCTGAACACCCTAGTGTGACCCAGCCAGTCCAAAATCATTAGAGAATTCCTGGAAGCCTGGCACTCAGATAAATCTGCCATCAACAGGCAGATGGAAATCAACAATATCTATATATCACTCAAAAGAGACAAATCAAAAAGTCAAACAGAAAATAAAAAGACCAAAACATTTCCTCACATCAATCAACACTCAGATATGCCGAAATAAACATCAAGCAGTAAAGTATACCCTAATCAAGGAAATATCAAGTCAGTAAACAACAGTCCAGTCAAGAAAGAACATTCCTAACTGATCCAACTGACAGGACAAGCCACTTATATATGAACAGAGACCAACTTCATCATTTATTACAAAAATGTAATAAATAAATAAATTCCTTCTAGCACTGATGATGTTACTTGGCTAAGGAAACATCTGCAAGAAAATAAACGAGCTCAGAGAGTACCAAAGACACCACAGTTCAACCCTGAACTACAAATATTCTATTAATATGAGCTCTGTTTTGCAAAAAAATGGGTTTTGTGATCTCTGCTGATTAGATTAAATACTTGAGATTTTATATTCCTCAAAATCTTTCTAAATATATGGAAATAAATATGTTGACAATTAATCTTATTAATCATATTAAAATGAATACTATTCCTCATGAGATTAATATTTTGAGATAGCCTAATATTAATTCCAAATATTTTGTTAAGATCAGTAAGTTATTTATGGAATTGATTTAGAATTTATTTATTTATTTATTTATTAGATTTATACCCCGCCTCTCTTCACCCAACGGGGAACTCGAGGCGAACTCTACTAGAAAAAGTAGAGCTAGGAATTAATGAGCTAAATTGAGGTTTCCACTTGTTCTAATGATGTTAATATGCTGGACTCACATAAATATCAATGGATTCTATTTTATCAACATAAATAATGTGGAGTGAAAATTTAGTAGAGTATTATTTTCTATGGGCATCATTGGAAAATTATTTTATATCTCCATCAAGGTGATAAGCAGATTCTTGGATAAATATATAATAGAATGTACAGTTATTTGTAGGAATGCATGCTGAGAAAAATCTTTGTACTTTATTGGGATACAAGCTGAAGTTTGATACGTAATCATGGATTTTTAACTCTTTGGGAGAATTTTACTTTGAAATTAGGTGATAAAATGTTATATTGGAAACTGTGTGTGAAAGCTGGAATACTTGCTTCAAATCAGTTATGTAATGATTGCATGAAGGATTTTTCTCAGTTTGAAATGGAATTTGGTCTTCCTGGTTTACAGTTGTGGCAGTATCTTCAACTTAAACATGTTTTAATAGCCCAAAAGTGGGCAATTGTCATGGCTGTTTCTAAGATATCTGAGATTTTTTTTTATTTGATGGAATCCATGATTGAATTTAAGTCAATAACATATCTGTCCAAAAAAACCCAGTTTTAAAGTGAATAGTACTGGGATTTATCAACTATGGTCTAAAGAATTGAAGCATCTGAAAATGCTTCCTCAACTATCATAAGACTTTAAGAACTTTAAATATTAATAGACTTGTTAATGTCATTAATATTTATGCTTGGGAATCACAAAATGAAGATGATTAAGCTTGAAAAATACACAAAAATAGTTAAATATTGTCTATGAGGATGGCTAAATAAATTCATGAAAGTCTGTTAATGGTTATGTACTTTATTTCCATCAAGTTCACATTAATTGAAATGTGTGCTGGCACTTACACGAGCCTCATAGAGAATTAAACCAGACTTAAAACTGAGTAGGTTTGTGTATGGTATTGCTGCTTTATTCAATTCAGAATATCAAAAAATTGAGCAGGGGGCTCCTGCCTTGAGCAAAGGTCAAGGACTTTTCCAGTCCTATGATTCTGACATATTTGCATAAAGGTATCCTCTGTCAATTTTGTTGAGGTATAAAGTTTGTATCCATAATTATTAGTAATCAAGAGCAGATATATTTTTACCCTTCTGAAATTTCCATATCTGACTTGATATTATTTTTTTCTGTTGAGTTGTCTCCAATTTTTGGAGTCTGCCTGGACAAGTCACTCTCTTAGCAAGGGAGACTAGAACTCATAGTCTCCTAATTTCTATCCTGATGCCCTAACCACTACACCAAATTGGCTCTCTTCTGACTTCATAGTATCTAACAAATCTGAATTAGAATTTGGATTCAGATTGGGTAAATGTTTATTTGATTCAATACGTCAAATAAAGTGAACCATATCACTTTCAATATTAGCATGTAAACTCATCCTGACATTGTAATTCCTTTTTTTTCTTCACATTTAGCTTCTTTGAAAGGAAATTATCTACTATTTATCTCCATTTCTCCATGGTTTATTCCTATCTGGATCAGATCCTTTTTTCTGATTCATTGCTCTTTCTTCAACATTTCATATTGTAATCCTCTAACAAGTATCCGGCATTTCTTTCTTTCTTTAATATTAAGGAATGTGACCTCATTTCAAAGGAACCAAAGTCTTTTTCGAACAACTCGGCTCCAGGAGGACCTATTGTTGTTCCCACTGCTGGAGAGGAACTATCCTTAACAAATGACATGATGCAACTTCCTGTGAAAGAGAGTAATCTACAAAGTGAAGACTGTAATAAAAGACCAGGCTTTTTGGGACTGGTAAAAAATGATGGTATCATGGATAATAGTTTGCAGCATCAAGGTGATCAACTGAAATTGCTTCCATCATGCCAGTGCCTGAATCATGAAATTGTAAGAGACTTTGACCGAATGTCACTTGAAAATACCTCCAAAAGTGAACAGTCCAATATTTCTAAGACCGTGACAAAAAACAAATGTAAAACTAGCATTAGTGAAATTACCTGTAATAAACCTTTTCAACATGTTCCAACATGTGGAAGTGTTTTGTTTGAGGGACGGTCTGTCCAGCTGGGAAAACTATGCTGTTCTGGACCTGATCCTGAAGAAGAAGAAGTATCTTGTTCAGTTTCTATAGGAGAGCAAGTAACAATTGAAGTGCCTGATACAATACAATTGCATGATCCAGAACTCTATATTGAAACAGTGAAAAATACTAGATCTGTTCCTGAATATTCAGAAGTCGCTTATCCTGATTATTTTGGACATATTCCACCTCCATTTAAAGAACCTATCCTTGACAGACCATATGGTGTACAGAGGTAAGTTCTTCTTCTTTTTTTCCTCAAACAAGTTTAGAAAATGATTTAATATAGTGTTTGTGTATCATTCAGAGTATAATTAATATTACTAGTTTCAAATATGACAGTTATTAATGGAATATATTTGGATCCAAGATTGATGTTATAAATGAACGAAAGACAGGCAGTTTTCATCCATTCAGCCCTGCAGTCCTTCTCACCATATCCCTTCAAATGAACTTCAAATTGTTGAAGAAAATTTTGGGATGCTGAAAAATGGAAGGGAAAGTAAAAGGCCCCATTTAATTATGAAATTCTTTTCAGAAATTTTGGATTTGACTGTCTGTAAAGAAAAATACTATATTATTAGGTAATATATGAGAATGTTTTGCGAATGCAGAATTCTGTATAATGCTATAAATCTGTGACTTGTTGGGTCATTGTTTTCGAGATATTTCCTTACCTAAACAGAGAAACAAAATGATCACAGGCGGGCCAAAGATTAGAGGGAGCAACAGCAACTTCCAACTTCCTGCCAGCTTCCCCATTGACTTTCCGTATGAGAAGTTGGCAAGGAGTATTGGAAATGATGATCATATGACTGTGGCCGACTATAGCAGTGCTGAAGTAACCACAGCTTTGCCAAATTTCAATACCACAAGAATCATAGTTTACAGATTTTGGATGCTCCTTTTAAGTTAGCCCATTTGAAGTACATTGACTCAAAAATTGTTGCCTTGACATGCACCATTTTGTCCAATTTAAGGTTACAAGCAGACAAAAAGGAGAGTTTCAGAAATACATCTATAAAACTTTTTCCTATTATTTTATGTATCTTATTATTTAAATAACTAATCATTTGAGAAATTTGCAATGGAAATACCCTGTTTCCCTGAAAATACGACCTCCTCGAAAGTAAGACCTAGCTTGATTTTTACACGTGCGCCCAATATACGTGTGCCCCTAACTAATAGGGTAGCCAGTGGATGACATCCCCCCAAAATAAGACCTGGTGCCTTTTTTGGTGTCAAAAAAAAATATAAGACAGGGTCTTATTTTCGGGGAAACACGGTATATATCAGCCAAATACTGTGGTGAAATCAGTGTCCACCTAAAATACGTTATTTAACCTTTTAACATAGTCTCCTGTATGTGCCAATAGTAAAGAAATATTAAGTAGAGAAGAGTTGCTTATCACTAGTTCTGATCCTGTCCGTTATCCTCAGCCATTTTTTTTTTAATTTTCCTTTCCTTCCTACTTATCAAAAGCTTTTTTATTTTTATTTTAATTTTAAAATATTGGAATCTTGTAGAACTTGAAACGGGTAGCTGAAGTGTGGATGGATGAATATGCAGAATACATTTATCAAAGGAGACCCGAATATCGACATCTGTCTGCAGGGGATGTGACTGCTCAGAAAGAACTTCGTATTAAACTCAACTGCAAAAATTTCAAGTGGTTTATGAATGAAGTTGCTTGGGACTTGGGAAAGTTCTACCCGCCTGTGGAACCTCCAGCAGCTGCCTGGGGAGAGGTTAGTTTATTCAAGTTACTAGCCCATTTAGCTACATTTTTGCATACAGTTGCAGATACTCTAATAACCCCAGCATTTGTTTGTTTGTTTGTTTGTTTGTTTGTTTGATTGATTTATACCCCACCTCATTTCCCCAGGCAAGGGGAACTTGAGGCGGCTTACAACATTTCTGGTCCTTCTGATTCCATTCCTCACAGCTGGTCAGCATGTTTTAATTTCAATGTTACAGATTTGCTTATAGGAACTGAACAATACATGTATATATGTCACCAGGAAGTTGCTATATTCGGGTTAGGGTTAGGGTTTATTTTATTTATTTGTTTATTTTTATTAGATTTATACCCCACCTCTCTTCCCCGGTCAAGGGGAACTCGAGGCAGCTATGGTGATTGGATATTAGAACATGCACAGAATGGTAATACAGGGTTCCTCTCCTCTCTCTTTAAATTATACAGAGAGGAGAAACTGAAGAAAGATTTTGAAGGTTTAGTTAGAAGGAATTGACAGAAGGTAACCTTGTAATCTTAAGGAAAGCTATCAAATCGTATAGTCATCCCCAAGAGCTGTTTTGAAATAAAGCAAAAGCAACAGCACTTAGACTTATATACTGCTTCATAGTCCTTTCAGCACTCTAAGTGGTTTAAGAATTAGCATATTGCTCCGGACAATCTTGGTCCTCATTTTACCAGAAGGATGGAAGGCTGAGTCAACCTTGAGCTAATCAAGATCGAACTCCTGGTAGTAAGCAGTGTCAGCCTGCAATGCTGCATTCTAACCATTGTGCTACCACGGCTCAAAAATAAATGATTCTGTGATATTTCTAATTCAAGTCAGTTTAATAAATGTAGTCAATCATTCAATCATAAATCTATTCTATCCTGTTTCTTGCTATTTCTAAGGTTTTAAGTATAAAACCTGAAGTTATTGCAGTTTCCTTGGCATACATATTTTTGGATGCATTTTTAAACTAAGAATTGTATCACAAAATTCATCAAGGGAAGCTGCTGCTTATTAAATGGCCCTCATCTCTGATTTTGTTTCTCAGATCCGTAATGTAGGGACCAGTCTTTGTGTAGATACAAAGCATGGGGCCCTAGGTTCACCACTAAGAGTTGAAACGTGTGTGAAAGGTAGAGGAGAAGCTGCATGGAGCAATGTGCAAGTAAGTGCATTTTTTAAAATGTACATATTTATTTGTTTGTTTGTTTGTTTTATTCAATTTATACCCTGCCTCTCTTCCCTAATCAAGGGGAACTCGAGGCGGCTTACAGCAGATTAAAATACAATACAATAAAAACGTATTTTAAAATATCTATTTACTTATTTATGTATTTCCATAGTTTACTAAATTTGTTCCCTGAATACTTTCTGTATTCAAATGATTCTTGGCAGTTTATAAAACCATCCAGTAAATTAAAACATATGGTATACAATACTAATAAAACTTGAAAAATAAACACATATTTTGCAAAATAGATTTGTAAAAAATATAATCATCCAAAATAAAAAATAAAAAGAATAAAAAATAAAACCAATAAATAAGTGGAAGTAATCACAACTCAACTATTATTCTATTACTGAATGTTAAACATTTATAAAAATGGGAGGTCATTTTTTGAGGTTTCAGAATTTGTCGCAAAACTAACATTTTATGCAAATGTTTAAATAATATAACAGCTTCATTAATGAAATAGTTTTGTGATCTTTTAAATAGTGTAGTAACAAATAAGTTTAACTTCCTTATATTACTGCCTACTTTATCAGACCAGTTCTATCCTTTTTAAACATGAGAGCCAAGTGGGTGACTTGGGCTAGTTACTCTGTCAGCTCAATCCACTTTGCAGGGTTGTTGTGGGGAAAATTGGAGAAAGAAGTATTAAGTATTAAGCCACCTTAAGTTGTGAAGTAATAAAAGCAGAATTTTAAAAATCAATCAAATCAAATATAATACTAACAGGTAAATACAGCATTATGTTCACATACATATAATATACACATAATATACATAGAGCAGTTGGAAGAGGGTTAAAAATTACTTTAACTTGGGGAAAATATATGTCATCACATTATGGAAATATTACTATTTAGAACAATACTTCCACAATTCCTGCTAGCCTAAATTGTCTTCTAAAACTAAGATTTGTTTATGATATTTTTATTATAGTGTTATGGACAAGAGACTATATCAAAATTCCCATCAGACAGCTGTCATTTCACATTACTTTCACTGCAAGCCTTGATCAATTCATGCAGTAAATGCCATCTAGACACCAATAAAGCACACTTGTGTTTCCTTTACTGAAGCATTTACCATTAGAAATTGGCAAATCTTTGCAAAATGTAAATGAATACAATTCAGAAATCTTTCAAAAATCGCTGAATAAGTATTTTACCATTGAAGGCTTTGCAGAATATTCTTTTATGGATCTGAAAGCAGCTATTCTTGAAAAATGAATTAGAATGACTTGTTCTGTCGCAAAATGTAAAATCATTTATCACAGACCAATGAGTGCTAATAGGCCAATGGGTTTGAGAGTGTTTTTGGGTTGGCACATACTGTATCCAAAGCACTTTTAAAATACTGAATCAAAATGCTGCATTCATTAAAACAATGGAAAATAATTGTGCTTAATGACTACTATAATTACACAACTCTTCGTACTGGCAGTAATACCACTGCTGAAATAAACCAATTTATTAGATTGGGTTCTAATTTTTGGTTTCTTAAGGCATCTAAGGCATCAATTCTTGCATAATACCTCCCTACGATATATAAAGACAATGTTTGAAAGACTCATAACTGTATACAAAACCTTAACATGCTCATCTTTGAATATGTAATGGCAGCCTTTTATACTGATACATGTTTAATTTATTGTCCAAAAATAAATAATTAAAATTAAGTAACTATCTGAAGAAAAAATTGGATTTTTTTCTCATTTATTTCTGATAGCATACGTTTATTAAACAGGTATTCACATTCAGCTGGCGAGAGGATATCCGACCAGGAGACCCTCAACACGCAAAGAAATATTGTTTTGATGCTATTTCCCACAATAGCCCAATCACCCTTTATGACTGTCATGGGATGAAAGGAAATCAGCTATGGAAATATCGAAAAGTAAGTACATGTGGTTGCATCAAATGGTATGATCATCTTGTAACATTTTGAATACTTAATTTTTTGCTTAGATAATAAAAAGAACAAAAGGAGCTATTAATAATATGTTGTTCAGAAGAAGAGATTCAAGGAGCAAATACCATCATAATTTCAAAAATTTAACAATATGCTTCTTTTCCAAAGCATGCTCCAAATAAAGTCTGTTGGATAATATCTTGACTTGATATGAAAAGTTATTTATGCAAAACTTGTTTAGGAAGTTACTTAAACAATAAAACAGTACACAGAGTGAGACTAATTTTAACTTTCATCCTTAGGACAAGACACTTTATCATCCAGTAAGTGGCAGCTGCATGGACTGTAATGAAAGTGACCGAAAAATTTTCATGAACATGTGCAATCCTTCATCTTCAACACAACAATGGATATTTGAGCATACAAATTCAACAGTCTTGGAAACATTTAATAAGAATCTTGATCTTTAAAGACATTATTTATATGTAAATATTACAGTCATAATTTTTACAGGGGATATGACAATTTTTAAAAAAATAATTTTCTAAAAAATGAAAAAGGAAGAATCTCAGGAGAGAGTGACTATCAGGCCAGACTTTACTTTGATGATGCTGCGTCTATGTCTCTGAATAATTCATCCCCATTAGCAAAAGGTCTAGAAATCTGCATTGTTATAATTATAGATTTGGAAACAATGACAACCTGGAAATGTATAGAGGAACACAGCTAGAATTCAAAAATGAATTCATGTGAAAATGTCTTTTATTCAAGTTTTAATTATCCAATTCCTTTCATTTTGTTTCCTTTTTCGGTTCTTAGTTTAAAAAGCTGCAAGAATGAAACATCACTGAAAATTTCTAAATAACTGAAGTAACTAAACATCAAGAAACATGTAGATTGTCGTAAAATGTCAATTAAGACAAGAATAAACTTACTAGTGTTATTCTTGCATACCATAACTTATAGTAATAGCAGCAGTAAATACCATACATCAAGGGTCCACAACCCCCAGTCCGTGGACCGGCATTGGTCTGCTGCTTGCCAGAAACTGGGTTGCACAAACAAGTGAAGCCCTATCCGTGCAATGCAGGCAGCATGCAAAACCAGCCCTGTCCGGTCTGCAGAAAAACCATTCTCCATGGAAAGTCCTTGGTGCCCAAAAGGTTGGGGACCACTGTTGTATATGACCAGTTGCCGTTTTAACTTGATGTTTGCTTTTTCATGATGGGCCTGGTTAAATAACAAACGGTATATGTTCAAACAAAGTTCACAGATATGAATGCCAAATATCTATGATAACAGATAGATATTGGACAAGCCATATTTGGCAAGTTTAAGAATAAAGTCAGATTTTAACTATGAATTTCCTAATGTATATTCCTAATCCGGTTATAATTATGGCTCTTGCATCTAACATGGCAGTACTGTTAATCCATTTAGATCTTAAGAGGACAGTGAAAATGTTTGACTTCTCTGCAGCAATATAATACTTGTCATTTTTTGCCAAATAAATAGACAGATTACCGTATATACTCGAGTATAAACCGAGTTTTTCAGCACCCAAAATAAGATGAAAAAGTCACCCTCGGTTTATACTCGGGTCAGAGCAAAAAATATATATATATTTTTTTACATTTTGAGCCCTCCCACCCAACTCTAGGCTATATTTACCTATATTCGCTCTATTTTTAGCATGGGGTCTGCCGCTGATCAGCTGTTTTTGCCCCCTAGAGGCTTCTGACAGAAGTGCATTTCTTTAGAAAAAAAATTCCTTATAGAAGCTTCATGGCTAAAAACTGCTTAGGGAGAACACATCAGCTGTGCTGCAAACACAGCGAATATAGGTAGATATACCCTAGGGGTGGGTGGGAGAGCTCAAAATGTAAACAACAACAACAAAATTAATTTTTTATTTTTTTTAATTTATTTTTTTATTTTTTTCAAAAATCAACCTCACCCCTGCCCTTGAGCTGAGTAAATTCAAAGGATAAGATTATATATCTGTGCTATATTTGGGAAGATGGTAGATAT
>JANHGC010003307.1:236206-249563 GCA_027560395.1 Boaedon fuliginosus | reverse complement strand
CAATGTATCAAATTCACCCACATAGGTAGTTTAAATACATCCAACATAAAAACAACGGGGAAGGTTGGGGTGGGAGTGGGGGGGGGGCAAAAAACGGGGAGGGAGCGAGGAGGACTTCCGTGTATTGTTTATTTACATATTTGTAAAGCACTAAGCACAGTCCAGCCAAAGGGAAGCATGGTTATGTCCCGTAGATTTCAACGGGAGGGTTATGGTAATGTGCTTAACTCTCCCGCTGAAATCAATGGGTGGTTAGAAAGTGCTTAACGGTGGCCGACCGGGCACATCTCCCGCCTCCTTCAGGAAAGGGAAAACCTCTGAGCGACCAGCCGCGGTGACTTCTTGGAAAAAGGCATCGCCGTCCCACGACGGCGCCCACATCCAATCTCGGATCGACGGACGATTCTGCCGGTTTTAGCTGGATCAGCTTCGGAACCGAAAGCCCGACGGGACCCTGCTCCAGCGGCAATTTTTCTGCCCCGAGGAGCGGCAGGGTGGGCTGAGGAAGGCAGGGAACGGAGGCGGGTAGGTACCCCGAGTCTTTCGCCGAAGCGAAAAAGATCGACCCTCTTCATGCGCGGGCGGCATGGCCAGGGTAGCTGGCAGAGGATGGGGGGAGGTCGCCGCGGTGACGAAATTGGGGGGGGTGGAGCTGTTTGGATCGCTGCTTGGCGAAATCCAGAGACAGACGAAGAGCCCTGTTGCTGACCGAGGAACGGCGGTCCCGCGTTGTCCCCCTTCACCCTTCCTTCCGAGGAGAGGTGCCTAGGCGGCTTTTCGTTGCTCTTCAGAGTCCTCTCCTTCTCCAAGTACGGAAACCAGTAGCGTCCAGGAAATCCAAGGCGGCCGTTGGAAAGTCACCCTCCATCTCCATCCACTCTTTTAGGGCTGTGGGGTTTTGTTTTGTTTTAAAGGAGTGGGGGGGTCCTCTTTTGCGCTTCGGACCTTCCGCAATCCCCGGAAGAGTTAGGCGGAGGACGACGCACCCTGGTACCGACAAATTTAAAACAAGGAATGGGGAGACACAAATGCTTGGCTTTCCGACGAGGTTCCCAGAAAGCAGGGAGTTGCACAGACAGTGAAGCACGTGTGTGTGAATAGGTTCGGATCCAAATTCAGCCAAGGGGTTGCAGGCTAGTTTTCGGCCTCGCCTCCTCTTTTCGTAGGGTTATATTATAGCATCCTCCACCGCCGCTCCGACATTGCACAGGCCCTCCGACGTTTCCAAAGCAAATGTAGGGAAGAGCTGCACGGCTGCTCTTTGGCACGGCAGGAAAAAGGGAAAAGGCGAGCTGCGAAGAGCCCCCACCGGGCCATCCCGTCGGGTTCGGTTCGCCACCGCAGTTGTTAGATTCTTCTTCGTCGCAAACAGGAACTCCGGAGGGTCATTGATTCAGTTCCAGCGCCCAGACCTGCTGAGGCCACCCAGTCCTGCCCTTAAGCCTTTTTTCGCCTTGACCTAAAGCATGAGAATATCCCACGGGCTGCTGCAGAAAAATGAAGCGGGGGGGGGGAGAGAGAGAGAGAGAGAGAAAGAGAGAAAACAGTTATTTTAAAAGAAAGCTTCGCCATGGTTGTCAGAAGTGGGAATCGGAGGGGTGAAATACAAGAAAAAAATATGCGTCTTTCTCAGTCTCGATCCAGCCCAAACGAAGGCGCCAATGGAAGGCATTTAAGCCCAGGCTTAACTCCGGCGCAGAGTTAACGGCCCATGGCCCTGAATCGGTATAAACACAGTAACCCCGCACCTTAGCAGCCTACAAAGACAGGAGGCAGTGCCTGGCTGCTTTTTGGTTACCTGATGCCTGTGTTTGCAAATTTCCCTCGAGAGGCTGTAAATAAGAACCCAGCGTTCTCCCGCTCTTTTGGAGTATTAGATTATCAGGAGGAAGGCAATAAATTCTTTGCCTTTATTAACCGCCTTTTTATAAATATCGAAGGTCGTGTTTGGTAAACCCAACCGGCCCTACTAAATTATGTTCGTTATGGGCCTCTAATTGCCAAGGCGGTTTCAGTAAAAGTTTGGGCAACAGCACTGAATAAATAAGAAAGTTTATACAGGCTCTTGGAAAATGTAAACGCAGAATGTTGAATATGTTTAAGTTTTTAAAGAAAAAGAAAAGCTTATTTTTAAACAACTCATTTGCTGGATTTTGAAATGGGCCTTTTCAGTCCTTTCTTCCCCCTTATTTTTTTCCCCAAAGTTAATTCAAGAGATCTGAAACTGCATATAGTTCATTTAAAGGGGGAGGGGAGATACTTCTCACCCACTGCATATTTCAGTTGGGAATCCAGGCCACGGGATCCCGAAATGGACAAATTACAGTCACTTCAACTATGTATGTATATAAAACACTATCGTATTATAAAACTTATATAAATAATGTACACAAATAGTGGACATGGTGAAAGAGCAATCAGGACTGATCTCTGCATAATTGTACGAACTTTTATTGATACAATCACAATTTCAAATCAACCGCCAGTTTCGAACTTGATGGTTGTACTAGAATCTCATCCTTCTCAATCAGCCGAGCTGCAGTAAAAGGAAAAGGTTGGAGCGTTTCATGTCCCGGGTCAATGGCTGCATTTTCACCATTCCGGCAGAGCCACAGACAGCCGTAGACATTGGGCAGAACACAGTTTAACAAAACACGGGACCACGGTCTGTTTTGTTTAACTGAGTGAGATTGCAGAGAAAGGGGGGGGGGGAATGAAATCAAATCCTCAGAGAGTTTCGACTATTGTTTTGCTTGGAAAGACTCCACTCTTGTGAGCATATTAGTGTTGGTTGCAAATTGCAATGTTGTATATGTGTGTGAGGGGAGAGAGAGAGAGAGATTTTCCAGAAAAACATACCAGCCGGGCAGCATTGAAAATGGAAACGGCAGAAAAAAATCCATGCAGGAAACTTTGGACGAATTTTGAAGCTTTTAATCTCCTTTGAAGCACTAAAATAAAGTTACGATGGCGGGTCCTACAGGAGGGTGTTTCGGCCGCATAGAAGAAACCATGCAAAAAAAAAAAGGCAAAGCAGACGCAACGGCTTAAGAAGAAGTACAAAAAAGAGTAAACGATTATTGAGGTCCCAAAATCTAAGTTTGGCCAAATAAAACCCTTCAAGGATTGCATTACATCTCAATTCCCCCCCTCCCGTCGTGTTAAAATCTGACAGCTTTCCGGCTTCGGAATCCATCCAGAAAACCCTCCTTCCCACTCCACTAAAAGTGAGGTCCATTCGTTAGGAAGAGCGCTGGAGGGAAAAGCTTTTCGCCACCTGTCAAAAGGAGCCGGAGCTTTGGAGTTTTAAGCCTTCTCTATCTCTAACCATCTTGTTCGGCGGGGACTCCGGCTGAGCCTAGCCCCACTTAATTCCCCGCGAGCAAGCAAGAGATACAGCAGCGCCGGCTCCCTTCCGAGTGTTGGGGTGCCTTCCTGGAGAACAAGGGTTTGCGGTAGGCTGGAAGCTTTCGGTGTAACCGCAAAGCCCCACATAATCCCCAGTATTTCCGGCCCAAGTGCATTTGTACGCTGGCTGTGTCTGCATCGCAGGATGGCGGGCAATCGCTAGCAAGGGCTACGCTTTGAGTGGCCAAATGTGCTGGATCATAAATCCTAGTTTCCTCAGTTTCCTGTCTCGGGATGACGGGAAAAGACGCCCTGAAAAAATGTGGGGAGCTGGAGAGAGAGAGAAGGGGACGCTTTGTTGCAGCCTCACAGGGACCTCACCCCGTTCTCTTCAATATTCCCCTCCATTTCGGTTCTGCTTCCCCATCTCTCTAAACGTCCGCATCGTACACCTCCTCGCGTTTGTGAGGGCTGTAATTTTGAACAGAATTCGTACCCAAAGAAATTACCTCGCGTGGGGGGAAGTGGTGTCTGCCTTTCCCGAAGGGAGGCGGCTTTGCTCCGCTGCCTGAGGCGTGGTGCGCGCAGACAGGCGGAGGCCAGGCGCTTATCAACCACCTTGCAGAGGTCAACTCATCGAAAAGTGCCTTTGGGCAAAGAAAGTGGCGTCTCGGGAGCTGCTGGCTACAGCTCCCGCTTGCGACGCTTCAGCCCCGGGATTTCAGATGCTCCGTGCAGAAAGACCAAGGTTGGACCAGCTCCGGCCTCTTCGCCGCAGATTGTGAGGAAGGAAGCGACGCCTTTTGCGCCTCGAACCACGTGGGGCAGTTCGGCAGAAAAGGACCCCGGCCCCGCTAGCCCAACTTGGAAGGTTCGGTTCCTGGTCGGGAATTCACGAAGAAGGAGCGCCATTTGATTCCAGCAAAGACTACGCAGGGGCCCCTTCGCTCTAGCCAGACCGCTGAGAACCTGGGGCGCTTCGAGCGCGCTCTTAATGCGTTCTCGGCTTTCCCGAAGGGCAGCGAGGATGAAGGACCTGAGCCAGAGGGATTGGGGCAGTCCCGTGTTTTGGCAGCCCCAAATCTAGTAACGCGAGGCGAGGCGAGGCAGCCAATTTGTAGCGGGCAGGGGAAAGAAGTTTGGATCCTGTAATCTTCTCTGCCCAGTGCTTTCCGGCTGCTCCCACGGAGCAGATTTACCGCAGAGCAAGCGGATGCTGAACTGGGGACATACTTAGCTATAAGTGCGGCTCACACAATACACTCGTCTAGATTTAACCAGTTTTCAGGTTTTGTACGATATAGTGAATACTGAATAGTAAACTAATGGCCCTGGCTGATTTGGCAGTATGAGATCCACTGCAGTGCATCCACTGCAGAATCACTTCTCTGACGTAGGACTTCACAAGACCTTCAGCCTCTAACTTGAAGATATTCCTTGCCACTGCTCCACGTCTGACCCAGAAAGGGCCTTACAATCCTACATTCTTGAGCCCTCTTTCACTAAGTGCTGAAGAGCCCCCGCGTCCCTTGAAGGAACTGGTGCTGCAGAGCCTTCAGTGCCTATGATTACTGGCAGGGATGAAACCAAGCGATGGGGAACTTTTGTCTTAAGGAAACCAAAGTCTTCAGATTGAGAGCCAAAACCAAAAACCTGCCAGGCCTGAAACAGAGCATCTTTGTTGAATTCCCATAGAAATATTGCTGGTTGCAGAAATATTCCTTCAGAGACAAAGGAAATTGGAGAAGAGCGCCTCTGTGGCTGTGTTTGCACAACAAGTTTAATCAGAGCTAAAGATTCTTAAATGTGATGGAAAAATGCATTTCCACGTTTTTTTTTTAAAATGACAGTATGTTGCAGGAACCCAGACCCATCAGATAGATTATAATCCAACATATTGTAGGAAATTGTTAATTCAAGAACGAGCTTAAACTTCATATTTTCTGTCTCTTTGGCTTTCCTTTCCCACTTACAGACTTTTCACTTACTGAACATCTCCCAGCTACATCATTCCTCAATTCAATAATAACTTTTCTTCTGATTCATGTGTCATAAAACATATACATAAGTAGGGAGCATAGGATTGGCCCCCAAATTAAAAAATGAAAAAGCATTCCAAGGTTAGAATGCTTAACCATATTCACTTGGAAGTTAGTTCATGGGTTTTCTATTGCATGTTCAAAACCTTCAAAGATAAAAATGTGTGTGAAAGTGAGCTTTACTATTAGTTTTATAGGGTTATAGATGACATGTATGGTCTATGTTCACACAACTCAATTAAAACAGGTCAAATAAAGATCTAGCAGTTGTATTTGATAAATGTAGTAAATGTTAAGATTAGTGTCACTTTTTAAATGTTTGGTTTATTGGACAAACACAGTCTCCTCTTGCGTTAACCTAATCTATGTGTACCCAAAATTAAACAACTAGCTTATTTATGTAGCTGGTTCCCATACCACCAAACAATACCACCAACCACCTCCAAAGCCACAGTCTGTCCCTTCTCCTGGAACTCTGGGGATCTGACATCCTTTATGTGAAAATGTGTAGTTCTCTATGGTGCTCATCTGCAAATTTCATATAAATTGACCCACCGTATCATTTGAATGGCCACTAAAATTTACTTTCAAACAACAACATATCTGAATCTTTACAAAATTGTCAAGTTGTTAAAAAAAACTTAGTTTACAAAACACAATGCGTCTCAAACAAGCAAATCACAATTTGGATTTACATGCTTTGTGTACAAAATCAATATCTAAGCACCAGGTTTAACGACCAGTCATCACCATTGCAATAGGAACCTATGGCTGTCTATTGGAGATTCTCAGTCATCAAGATCATGGTTGTCCCTTTTTCCAAAAGGCAACAGGACTTTGTCTGGTTTTTAGCCCCTCTCTTTTGCAAACATTTCGTTTCTCATCCAAGAAGCTTCTTCAGTTCTTTGAAAGTGAAAGGAGAAAGAAGAAGCGGGGGAGGTCCGAAGACAGTCCAGTAGCCTGTCGGAAAAAGCATATTTGGAGAAATCTGTGGGTGGACAAACCAACTGAAGCTGGGCAGGAAGCATATGCTGGTATTTCCATCTCAGAAGTGTTACACACGGGAAATAATAAAAGGGATCCCACTCTTTAAAAGAAACATATTAACGATATTGTTTTAAAACAATGTTATGTCTAGTGCCATTCCACAGCCAAAGTGTTGGTTGAGGTTTTAGTTCTTTTTAAAAAGACTAAGCAAATTTTGTAGCTTTGTCTAACGAGGCCAAGGGATCAGATCTGGAATTTTGGGAGACCTCTTCAAACTAGGAATGAATGCAGAAGTGCTCCCGCGCACACGTGTCAAGTTTCCGCTACCCGAGGAAACACCCGCTCTCGGCACACCGCGACTTGTTTATGCGCTGCGTTGACGGGTAGAGATTTGGAGGCGAGGTACCCACGTTCTGACCTACAATTAAGGACGCGAGTTCCTCTAAGCATATGCAGAGTGCCGACCAAAGTCTGCATCCTGCCGTTCCTAGAAAACACCCTGCCCTCCAAAGGCTCCGCCTGCCCTGAGCACCAAACATCTCCCCACAGCCCGCAAAAAATAATCCCGGATTCTTACCGGCTGCTCGCGCTTCCTCTTGGCGTCGCGGGGCTCGGCTTTCTTGAGCTCGGCCTTGAAGCCCTCGGCGGCCGGCCCGTCCTTGGCGAGCACCTCCATGAGGTAAGCGATGTAGCTGGTAGCCAAGCGCAGCGTCTTGATCTTGGAGAGCTTCGTGTCGGCCGGCACGTTGGGGATGCACTCGCGCAGCTCGGCGAAGGCGCTGTTCAGGCTCTCGGTGCGACGCCGCTCCTTGCGCGGGGCTCCAGGCGCGGGCCCGCCCCGCCGCCGCCCCGCCAGACGTCCGCCCAGCTCCGAGGGGCTGCTGCCGTAGGACGAAGAGGGCGAAGCCGAGGAAGCCAGCCCGGCCGCAACACAAACCAGCTCTGGAGGCGGAGGCGGCGGGGGCTGAGGCGGCGGAGACAGCTCGGCCGCCGCCGCGCTCAACAGCCAGCCCTGCGCAAAGGGCCGGTCGGCCGCCGCCGCCGCCGCCGCCGCCGCTGGACAACATCGCGCAGGGGGCGGCGGTGGGGGCGGCCCGAAGAGAAAAGGCTCGTGCAGCAAAGCGCTGTGCGGGTGATGGTGCGGGTGCGGGTGGCCCTGGTAGCTCCCCACCACGTTCATGGCGATGCCTGGCGCTACGAAGCCATGGGCGGGCGAGCGGGCGGGCGAGCGGGCGCCTCCACACACCAGTCCCCGACCGGCTTGTCCGCTCCGCGCCGCTTCGGCCCTGCTCAGTTCCTGCCCCTCAGCTCGGCCTTTATACAGCGGCGGGCTTTTGATGTCACGCAGGGCAGAGGGAGGGGAGGGGGAGGGGAGGAGGGGAAAATAGGCAGGCGCGCGCGCACGCACGGACGCACGCAAGCGTCCTGAGGGCGACGAGGAGCTCCCCCTTCTGAAGCCGGACGCCCGGCCTGGCCTGGCCCGTCCGCTTGATCCCTGCCAATGAGCCCCTCTGGGCGGCCTTCTCCTCCCCGTTTGTGCCGAAGCGCGGATCCCAGCTCCCCTCCGAAGAAGACCCCAGCGCTAGAATCAGCCTTGCCGGCCTGCCGGGGGGAATAGCCCCCTGGGGCTTCTCCGCCTCTTCTCCCCCTCCCCCCCCGGGTTGGAGACCGAAAGCCGTTTTGTCCCGACCTGACGTGAAAGGTCGCCTCGGATCGCTCAGCTGCCCCCATTATCGCTTCTCTTCGCGGTGGAACAGCCAGAAACTGGCTGTTTCCCTGCCGCTCCCCGAAGGCCGCGCCGCGCGATTTCGAGGGGCCAGGAAGAACCGAGAGACCTCGGCAGTTTCCGGCCTTTGCCTCTCTACTGGAAGGGCCTTCGACGACCAAAAGCGGATCGGCAGGGCAGGCGTCCCCGGTGCCGCTTCCTCCTGAAGTGCGGTTTCCTCGCGAGGCCGGCTGCGTCTCTTTCTTTTTGTAAGGCCGTCTCCATCGAGTGATTCTCCCAGAGAACTAAGAAGGATGTGATCGCAATCTAAGAGGGATACTTCGAAATTGCCGCAGTACCCGCTGCAACAAAATAATAATAAAAGGCGAGAGGGGGCTGTTCTCCTGCAGGAATTTAACACTGGTGCTTCTTTTATTTTCTTGGACACTCACCTATTCCCGAAATCAATCCACATCTACGTTCCATAAAGACAGTTGGACTCCAGAACAATCTAATTTCACTACTTTATAAGCCCAAGGAGAGGGGGATATTTTAAGTATCTCCAGTTAGTATATTCCAGATTTCTGTCTTATTTTGATCTTGTGTGGGAGAGTTTTCCACCAGATCCCTACAGTACTTGGTCGAGGTAACTCCTCCAAGGTTTGCAGTAGAGACCGAGGCTTTATCCCATGGGACTCTGTTGTCTTAGGTGAGGAAAATGCATTTCTTATTACTCTGAGCCTGAGATTTTCCTCTTCCATTAGGAAGAAGGAGGAATTAAAATTTGGACTGGAAGAAGTTTGTAAACCTGAGGAAGGGTGAAAGCCATCCTGTTCACTCTGAAAAGGGAAAAGAGATAACCAATGGCCACGTTAAGAGATCACGGTATTTTTATTAGTGCAATGGAAGGTTTAACTGTTTAATGTGCAAGATTTCAGGGATACAAGAATTCATAATCAAGAGATAATCTTTGTTACCCTGAAAACATTAGATTTAGGGTGCAATTATCTGCCCATTTTCCTAATGTGGAGAGGGGGGGAAAGCTCAACTGGACTTTGAGTAACTCTCCATGGAACTGCCCTGATGAAAGCCAAAGGCAGACAACAAAGTAGGCAATGGGACTAATATTTATTAGAATATTAATGCTTCTGTATAATTCTGGTTCCTTGAATGGAATAGAGAATAAACAATGAAAACAAACCAACACTCATGAAGTAATTTCAGCGGAGCACTTTTAGTCAATTTTGTTAGAAATGATCAATCAGGTGCAAAATTGGTAATTGGTAAAATCATTCATAAAGCACACTTTGCTTATAATCGAACTGAAGAAATACCTAATACTGCCTGCATCTCTTCCTGTTCACAAAGTCATAACCAACTAGGAACAAACCTTTAATACTGTACACAGCAGTCAGAAATAAATCTAATTACAATCAAAAGGATTGCTTCCTGTAATGCGGATGCAGACATTACAGTAGAAAAATACAGACTGGAACATATTTTAACATGTTTGTGGACATGTGAAATTTGGAAGATTCCCTGAGTCAGGTCTGAATTCGTTTTCTATGGTAGGTAAGTGAAACTGTCTTGTGCAAAGTTTCTGTGCCTGAATGTCACTGTTTAGAATTCTCTATGTATCAGCCATGCTGCTTCTTTCATCACAGATGATGTTTTCTATTAAAAACAGAACTAGAAAATAGACCAAGAGAGAAGAAAATCAGGATTGAATGAAAGAATGATCAAATGGACTAGTAATCAGACTGCCCATCCCACACCCACCTCTAACTTTCATTTGCCTGCAGCAAGTTTATTTTTCTAGCTGGTGGGCCTTTGTTTTTGTTTTTCTCTGCTGGAGCACTACAAGATTTCTGTTTTCTGGACCAGCTTCCAAGAGAGGGTAATGAATGTGTCTCCTTTGGAAGTGGCAAAGCTGTCTTCTCCAGCTGCACCAAATGCATTGATTCAACATTTCCTACTAGTCCCTTTAAGGATGGAGTGTTTGTCAAACACACCGGAAGGGCATCGGGATTGTGGAAAGAGTAAGACTGACTTCAACCCAATATTTCTGGAGGAAACTGCATTGCATTCTGCTTCCAGTGTTGCCTGGCCACCATCTCTGTTAGTGTATTTGCCCTCCAGGAAAATTGAAGTGTGTGCTAGTTGAGGGTCATGGACCCTGTAAACCAAAGTATCTGGAGTGAATGAGATTGGAGGAGGATATTTCAATAGCACAAGCATTATAAAAAGATCCAAATCTGCTGGTAGATCTCTGATGTCAAGGTAGATGCTGGTAGATCAAGGATGTCCTATCCCACCATAGTTAGCATTACTCCGAGCAGTGACAGCAAAAGAGGTTAGTCTGAAGTCGGGTGCTGAGATGAAGAAATGTATCTGGGGTAACCCGGTAGCCCTTTGCCTTGAGAGCTTAACAATTTTGTGGTATAATTATTTATTCGTTTTTGGATAGTTTTCAACCTTCATCCTGAACAACCTTATTGTGTGATTTTGGATACAAATAGGCCAAACCCTTAAAAGTTTTGATCGGTGGTCCACTCCTCCCAGATTGGGGGCGGGAGGGGGGAGGGGCGCGGATACTGTCCCGAATCCGCTCGGACCTCCTGAAAGGTTAGTTCCCACCGGCGATGTAGAACATATTCTACCTTTGGAGTGTGACCAGTCCTGAGCCTTCAGCACTTAAGCAAAGGGACAGAAAAGGAGCAGCAGGATACAATTCGTAGGGCAGCTTTTCTGAGCCAGTCAATAGACACCTTTACCTTTTGGAGAGTATCCAAGGGGTCGAGCAAGCTCCGCCCTCGCTTTCAAAACGTTTGCTCACGCCCCCCCCCCCGCAGCCTCGCCCTGCTTCGCGCATCCCATTCATAGGATACTATAGACAATTATATTTAAAATTCTGAGCCTAGGCGACACAAATCTGAGCCGACCGTTGCCACTCCGGGGTATTTTCCGTCTCCCTTATGTTTTCCCGCGATTCTTTCCCTCCGTGCCACCGCTCGATCTCCAAAGACGTTGTTCCGAGGAAAGCGACGCGCAATGAAATTCGTTTTCATGGTTCGGAGCGAAGGAACCGTAAGCGAAGCGCGCGTATTAGCCGCTGGCCTACCCAATTCTCAGCTCCACTCTCGCTTCTCTCTCTCCCCTAGCCCGGCACGTTCCTGTCTGGAAGGGATATGTCGGGTCCCCCATGGCGCAATCCCAAGAATTCGTGACTGCTGCTCCCAGATTGCCAGACTGCTGCAGCCCTTTGCACCAGGGCTGTTTCTGCCAGTGGCCCTTTCGCCGTTGCTTGTCAGATTGACCCGAAAGGACGTGGCAGAAAGGAAGGATCGCCCTGAGCAGTCCTGGGCTCAAAAAGCCCACTCTGAAAAAGGCTGCTGGCTGGGATGCCGTCCGGACAGTGTCGGGAAACCTACCTCCCACCCTCGTAGTCTGCATTTCCTCTGCCAAATGTGATTCAGGGAGGAAAGTGCCGCCGGCCTAACTTTAAATGTCATTACAGCATCTGTATTCCAATCCCCCCCTCCCAAACTCGTGCGCTGCCGCTCTACCTTGTGGCCGTGAGTTCCACAAGGGTGAATCCGTATGCGCTACCTATGGTAATAGACGACGAACGCTTTGGTGGATTCTTCACCTCGCCCATTTTCGATGCCAAGCTTCAGCACGCCGATTCCCCGCGAAGCCGTGGAAAATCAGGGCGCTTCTGTGGATGTGGCCTAGCGGCCGTTTCCCAGAGGAGCATCCTACTGGGCAAGATCGAGCTCGTTCCTCCGTAGGATCTTTGATTCGATCTTCCTCTTACCGGTATGCCTCCCCGCTTCCATCCAGCTTCGTCTTCTCCTCGGGACTCTCAAGGACTCGTCCTCCTTCTCCAGCTATTATTTTTTTCCCCGGAAAAGCCCCTGGGCCAGAGACCGATGCGGGACCCTCCTGCCCAGGGAGAGACGGACAGCAGAAGACGGGCAGAAGACGGGGACAGCCGGCGACCCCTTGGGGGTGGTAGGGTGGGGTGGCTGGCGCCGTGAGGCTGGGACGAGTCGTCCCTCCGGGAGGGATGGAAGCGACGCGGAGCTGCATTTCTGGCCTTGTCCCGCTCCCGTTTCGGCCACGCGAGCTCAGCAAAGTGACGACCAGAGCTGAGCAGCGGGAGAGGACCAGAAACGGCTGAATTTCGTAGCGCAGCGCTCCGTGAGTTCTCGGCTAGCCACTGGAAACTTCGGCCGGGCCTTAGGTCAAGGGCGCGCCACTTCGGAGGTTATGTAGCTCCGCGATCTGGGAGTGAAAAGATGGCAAATGATAGCAACTGAGCACGGGTGCGCAATCAGAAGGAGCCAAGAGATGGATTTCGGAGGCAATATCAATCTATTTCCTGTCCTCCCCACGCCCGAATTATTTTTCATTCTAGAAGTCTGATTAGGAGTCGGCAACAGTGGTGTTATTGTGACTGCTGGGTTTTTTAAAATTCAATTCAATACAATACAATTTATTAAATGTATACCCCGCCTCTCTTCCCCAATCAAGGGGAACGCGAGGCGGCTTACAACATAGTTAAAATCCATAGAGATTTAAGGTACGCTGCTTAGTGTCAAATGATAGCATGCAGCACTTAGGACAAATAGCTCATTTGGAATCATTTAAAGTGGCCATTCAATAATATCTAATTCTATCAATTTTTTACTACGTATTCTTAAGGTTTTTTTTTTTCCTTGCTCAGGAATCTTTCCCCTAGTCTTCTCCAGCATTCCCATGCTTTTGTGATTTTTATCTCTTCCTAGGCTCGTGTCATGGCAACTATTGGGGTTACTAGAGGACTTGGAGATCATGACCTGAAGGTGCATGACTCAAACATCTATATCAAACCTTTTTTGTCCTGCTCACCAGAGGTAGAACATTCATATATTTGTTATAGGGAACATGAATTAAACCAATATTTTCTTTAAAAGTCAATGAAATATGTATGTGCTTCCTTTGCATTACTACTGTGCCTGTAAAAGATATAAAGTGAGTCCACATGAAAAAACACTTGAGTTAAGAAATATTATTACTTAAGGAACAGATGATCAAACCAAGTATTTAGTGAGACATATAGTGTATGTTTTCTAACCTAAAACTACTAAGAGCAAGTGAGCGAGTCATATCTTTTTTTATTGTAAATCTGCGTACATAATTGGTCTCCCTCTCCATCTCAGCCTGAAGATGACGAGTGTGACCTCGTCGAAACGTCGCCAAGATTCTTCCAATTTTACGCGGGAGAAAACCCGAA
>JANHGC010003307.1:201099-219575 GCA_027560395.1 Boaedon fuliginosus | reverse complement strand
GAGTTTCTCCCGGTTCGCTGGTTACCCGCTTTGTGGACGCCCTTCCCGATCGGCTGTCAAAAGCGCGCTGCGCGGGATCGCCTTCAAAATCTTCATGGTATTCTGAAAACACTTTGAGCCAACAGCTGTGCAGCGGGTTGGGAGGCATGTCCACAAAGCGGGTAACCAGCGAACTGGGAGAAACCCATCCCTGCTTAGAATGATATGTGAATGATGTCTCACCTTTTGAATGATTCTTTTTGTGAGAGGAGCTTAACAGAATAACAGAGTTGGAAGGGACATTGGAGGTCTTCTAGCCCAACCCTTTGCTTAGGCAGAAAACTCTGTATCATTTCAGACAAATGGTTGTCCAATTTCTTCTTAAAAAGCTTGGGGAAATTAATTTTTGTATTGCTTACTTATGAAAGTTATTTATATTTATACTATGTAATAAACGAGGAAAAAACATTTTAGTATTTTGCTTAAAGAAAAAAACCCTTGTATTTTTCAATTATATGGAATCAAAGAAATCAGCATAAAAAGGTAAAATTATTTCCTTTTCTTTAACTGCATCACATTTAGATTCCTGAAAGGGAAGCTATGCATTTTGAACTTCATAAAGTTTCTGTTGTAAAAGCAATATAAACATAATATTACCACATGCTTCGTTTAAATATCAGATCCCTAGACTTCCAATAATTAATTTGTGCATTTGCTTTCCTGAATCACTTCATTGGTTCAGTTGAGAAAATTACTGTCTGAAAGGAAGAACAGCAGGAAATAGCTGATGTTGTGGGAACTTGACTATCTTCTCAAAAAGGGCCATAAAGTTTTTTTCTTCCTTGGATTGTATTCCCCATTTAGTGAAATGGCACTGTCAGCTATTCTATCACTGATCTCATTTCAGATCTATTCATATATCTAGCAACCAGTACTCCACACTGCACGGAGATTAATCCAAATGCAGTTTTTTGTGACCCTATTTCACGAATATATGTCTTTTCCCCCCCTGTTAATTCTCTCTCTTGACTTGCCTTGCAACCGTGAGCATTAGAAGCATCCTAAGATGGGTCCCAATTCTCATGGATCTGCCACCCATTTTGTTTCTCATCAACTAGTCTTCTAGATTACAGTGGTATCTCCAGGTAGATATGATCTGTCTCCTGTCTAGGTATTCTCTTCCTGTCTTCATTTGTGGAGTGAAATCTGCCCAAAGGTTCCCCCATTGGGGAATGGCTCAGGAATGACTCCTAATCATTTCTTTTTGCTTAAGAGTGAGGTGATGATAAGAAAAGATACTGAAGGCCAATTTAAAACAAAAACAAAACCACCACCAATACTTCCACAGCCTCTTTGTGAAAAGTGGGGCAAAAGACAGTTTTAGGAGTACTTTGACTTAAGCCCAGCTCAACCTACTCTAGGATTTGATGTTAAATTCTATTGTTTATACTTTCAATTAAACTTACCTATTTTATATTATAAAAATGGGTAGAAACTGTCATTCAGGACACCGTATAGAATGGAACAAAGGAATGAAAAATGCTTCATTTCCCTGGGACATTTTTGTTCTGCCTGGGGTTATTTCTGGTCTGTGTAAGGTAACCAGATGTCTGGCAAAAGGAGGATATATCCTCTATTTTCTCCTCTTATCCTCTGTCCATCACACATAGTCTTAAAACCAAATACAGTATTGTCCAGCTTTCTGGGTATTTTATTTTAATTGGTTTGTTTTCACAACAGTAGTCATTCAAATTTTTGTGTATTGTGCCCTTGTAATTTGTCTGGTTCTGATTCTTTGTTTTATTCATCCATCAACAAACTTGACAGCCAAGATTTACATTATTTAATTTATTTCCTGATTCCAGCAATCAACTTCTATCCAGCCCCTTTAGATCTATGGTCACTGAACACTGCTCACATAACTCGCCATACATTTCTATGGTGAAATTTGGAAAACAGATAGTTATTGATTTTATATTATAATTAATACATGAAAATAAAGATTTGTTGGGAAAAAATTCAAACTGCAAAGCTAGCCTCCTGATAACTGAAAAAAAATAATTTCCTATACATATACACTATGTTTATGTACAATTTTTTTGCAGTTTTTACTGCAATTTTTCTCAGAGATGCCAAAAAGTTAAACAGCTAGTGCATCTTTTCTCACATTTGTCCTCCCTTTCAATTGTCTGTGTTGTCCTTTGTGTGTTCAGTTATCTGATAAGTTTGGTCTATGAGGCTTTGTGGTTTTTTTGTAGATCTTTAAAAATACGCAGAAAGTTCTGCTGAAAGTACGGTATATGTGTTTATGTGCATTTTATCTCCTGCTCCAGACTGGGTCTGTGCCTTTGTCTCATAAACCAAAATCCCCTATGGTTATTTTTTTTTTATCTTTTCTTTCCCATTTATCCCCACTTTCCCATCTTGTCTCGCCAGAAGACGGTGTTTTCTGGTCTTGGGTTCCCAAGATTCAATTTGCAATAACTCTCACCATCCTGGGTCACCAGGCATAGTGTTGGGATATGATGGGAATTGTCCAGGGACATCAGAGAACCAAATATGAACTGAGATGGAGATTGGTTCAATATCCTCAGTGAGAGTCTCACCTGGTTGGGATTAATACCTGGGGCTCCTCAGGATCTAGCTACTATACCATATTGTCTTTTTCTTACTGGCCAGCATCCTTTTCTTCCTCATTTGGAAACTCAGAAAGGCTACTGACTTACTAGACCAAGGACATAACCTCATAAACAATGGGTTTTGTGATTCCAGAGATGTTCGCTCTAAGGACAGCAATGCTGAGACTTGCCACGGATACAATTCCTATTTGCAAGCTATTAAAACAAAGCCTGGCATTTTCTAGACTGAGAAGTAAGGAGCAATAAACATAATGTCACAAGAAAATAAGTTATGTTGGTTCCAAAAGTGTGGAATCTGAGCTGAGTACCTTGTCTCCTCCTGGCACTAAAGTAATGGATTGTGTTAGTAAAGTGAGCTTATTATAGTCCACAGTTGTAACATGCCTTTCTGGTGACGAGAAAGAAAAGAAATATCTTCAGGGCAATTAAGGCAATCCAGGTACAGTGTTCTTATTCTTACCAGAGCTAAACCACGTAATCCCGTAAGAGGTCATATCCAGTTGAATCAAAGGAGCATAAAGTTCTGTGGGTAAATCTTACACACACTCTTCTGACTGCAATCTTTTATACCAGTGTTTTTCAAACTCTGTTTGAAAGTTTTAAATGGATGGGCTTCAGCTCCCAGAATCCCCCAGGGAGCATGCTGGATGGGGGATTCTGGAAGTTAAAATTCAAACACCTTAAAGTTACCAAGTTTGAAAAACATTACTTTATGCAGTTTGGCCTGCTTCTCGCCCATTGTGTCTGTAAGCAGTGTTATTGTTCAGAAGTGGAGATGCAAGCGTGACAAGCGTGCCACCTATTAAACGTCACTCTATATCTGCCGTGTTTTAATTAATATATATTTTCTTGGATTATGATTACTAAATTCCAACTAGCACCAATGGTAACTAATGCACTGATGATGCTACCTAGGTAGTTTGGGTAATGAAACATCTGCCAGAAAACAACCAAGCTCAGAGAGTACCAAGGACCTCTCATTTCAACCCTGAGCTATAAATATTCTCCTTTATTGGTCAATTCAAATCTCCCACAAAAGGAAAGTAAATACATCAGAGAAGTTACTCACTGGCTTTTCACCTGCAAAAGGCTAATTCTTGAAATGCAAAGAGTACTTGAGCAGTGAAAGCTTTAAGCATCCCCTCACTGCACATTTTTCTCCCAGTATACACCTGAGCTACAGATATAGCCCAACAGGTGCAGGGAAAACCAGCCACTAAAGTTGCACCAGGAACTACAGTATTTGGGGCCAGCCCTAGGATGCCAGCTTAGTACTCTGTTAGTGGGTAGCACTGCTCCAAGCGGAAATCAGTCTCTCATTTTAGGATTTCCTGGTTGATCAATAGACTCATTAAAGGTAATAGGCCTACCTGAGGCTTTCAAAGAAGATGCTTTGTTTTCTACCTGTTGGTAGGAACTGAAATCTCCCAAATGAAATATAAATGTCAATGCACAAATTGCACATTCAGTGGTAGTGAATGCCACCCCATTAAATCCTAATGTGTGATTATGTCGGCCAATGCCATGGGTCCAGGACTGGAGTGTGTCACAGCTCATGAAAGGAGTTATTTACTCCTATGAGTCAGAGCGTTTCAGGACAACCTCCTGGGTTCAATCACATCAAACAATTTCTTGTTTCTTGGACTTGAAAGCTGATCCATCCATAGAAATGAAGGATAGCCGTCCCAAATGTAATTCCTTCCAGTTTCTCCAAGGGGAGTACATTTTTAAATGTTGTTTTATTTATCCAAAACTTTAAAGCAATGCCTTGCAGGGTATGAAAGCAGAGGGGCTGGGATTTCGACAGTGTACGACAATTGTCAGGGGAGCCATCGTTTTTTTTCTGACACCTCCCAGTATATTTTTCCTGGTCAAAGGCTACCTGAAAACTGTTTTGGAAATTCAAGCCTGTGGTAATGACTTTTGAATGGTTAGAATCAGGGCTGGGCTTCAAGATAGATGTATCGCAATCAGAAAAATTATAAGAGAGTGCAAGAAGAAAGAAACGGCTGACTTTTCTATCTATTTTTCTTTTACAATTTAATCAATTTCTTTTTCTCATTGGTCCTGAACTGGATTTGCATTTTTCATGTTGTTTCTGGAGCATTGGTGGCTTGTCTAGCTTCATCTCTGCTCTTGACTACTGTAATCTCTATGTGGATATGGCACTAGAGTGTCCTCTAAAGCATCTGATAAGTTGATCCCATATGAAGATCTGAATTGATGGAATTCAACTTTTACTTGTCCAAAGAATGTTCCCCATGCGATCCCATTTATACGAAGCAGAACTGGTAAAAACCACACATCTTTCTAATTCCTCCAAGGTTCACAAAGAAAATAGGCTTAGATAGACTAGAAAATAGACTAGTTTTGCTTTGCTGCCTAGATTCAGTATCAAATAGCTGGACTATTTTCCTTGACCGGGCTAAGCAATAATTCATTTTTCCAAATTGGGTACCTCCCACTTTCCACTTACTCTCACTGCTCCCAAACCTGTAACATTCAGAACATGTGCTATAAAAAGGGGAACAGAGAACAAGGACGGCCCACCTATGAACATTTAAGCAGAACTCCCTTATGTTCTCTCTTCTTTAAAGTAAATAAAGAACTAATTCAGCTAAGTCAACAATGCTGATTTTATTTGGAATTCTCTGTGTGTGATTTTTTGTCTTTCTTTGTCTTCTATATATTTGCCTTTCCCCCTTTACATTTAGTGATTTAGCTTTATTTGTTAGAAACATATCCGTGCACAAATCAATGTGGTTGTATGGCTATTAAGTATATTTCCAAAGCATTTCCTTTTATTTTCCCAGATTTGGACTGGAGGGAAATAATTTTGAGTATAATTCCTGGGTAGAAGAGCTAAGCCTAAGAACCCTCCAGCTGGACAATTTTGACTGGTGATTCTCTTTTACTGAGAACCTTAGAAAATGGTCTTATTAAATATTAATATTAAACTATGTCAGATGATATATATTTCAATATTTTGTACTTCAAGTTCACTTGTTCAGTTCCAAATAAACATTTAAGTGTTCTTAAGTGACAAAAGAAAAGCCTATGGAAGCTTATTTCAGAGCTTCCAGGATAATATAAGTAGTTCTTGATTTATGACTACAATTGAGCCCCACAATTCTGTGGCTAAGTGAAACATTTGTTAAGTGAATTTTCCCCCATTTTATGACCTTTCTTGCCACAGTTGTTAAGTGAATCACGGCAGCTATTGCTAGCAACATAGTTGTTAAGTGAATCTGGCTTCCTCATTCACTTTGCTTGTAAGAAGGTCGCAAAAGGTAATCATAAGATCCCAGGACCCTGTAACCTTCATAAATATGAATCAGTTGCCAAATGTCTAAATTTTGTTCACGTGACCATGAGGAAGCTGCAATGATTGTAAATGTGAAAAATGGTGATAGGTCACTTTTTTCACTGCCATTGTAACTTTGAACAGTCACTAAATGAACTGTTGTAAGTCGAAGATTACCTATAGGTGAGGAAGCAAAATCCCTGGATCCAATGAGTAAACAAAGGAGAGAAGCATGTTAAAGACTGGAGATACATCCTTATAGGATTGGACTGAGAGGAGGACTAGCTTTCCAGTGAGAACTTTGATGAGCAGAGACTGTTTAAAACTGATGCAAGGCTTAGGAAACTAGCTAAAATTTAAAATCCCCCAGTGTTTCAGATATTAATGATAGAGCAAAGCTGAGGTCTTTCCCACTACTTTACTACAGTCTAAGTGAGAATGATATTTCCAGAGATTTTTGCTGAGATAATCAAGAAGTGTTGGTGGAACTACTTTAGCAAACAACATGTATTTCTCTTTCCAAGACATCCTGAAATGATTAGCCCTGCCTTACTTTGATTTGCTGCTTGTAGTCTTCATCTCCAAGAAAGTCATCCCAGAAGCCACAGAAGTGTTCAGGTCCTATGGAATATAAGACAACGACAAATTTAGGAAGCAATAGATTGGGTATGTATTCCTATATATATCTTATATAAGTATGCTTATCATGCATATATCTGCTGTCTGTCTGATTTTATGCTTTTAGCTATTAATGTTTTTTCTAGTTTTGTATGCCTCCTAGAGTCTCAGAGTTGTGTGACTAATAAATAATACCAATATTGTGTGATGGTATTATACACACAGACACAAAAGACACACAGACACAAAGAGAGAGAGAGAGAGAGACAGACAGACAGAGACAGAGACAGAGATAGACAGAGATCGAGATAGCAAAAGATATAGACTTTTACAGCTGTTTAAACAAAGTATGACCAATTATATCTGAAAATAACTAGTTCATAAGTTGCAGGTAATATTCATTATATGTAAACATTACATATATGCAATAATGACATAACCAGGCATAATTCAGAGCAGTATTGAAAAAGCCTTTTATAATAGCCGGAGTCTGTTACTATACTTGCAGGATAACAGTATTTATGAATACATATATCCTTATTTAATTCTTTGTGTTAACAACAGACGTTTTAAAAATGTGGCATGGAATACCAGCAGCCTTCCTGTGCCATACAAATAACCTCTGTCAGGTTGGTGTAGGAATTCTTCAAAAATTCTTATCTCAGAGTCATGATGCAGCATTGCTGTCATATAAATGATTTGCATTTATCATGTATTAGTATTAGCCATTGAAGATAGTCATGACTGCAAATCATTAAAATATTACTTTAATTCTGTTAAATAGGATGCTTCAACTCCCTAATCCCCCCTCCCAAATGTAGATCATAACGCCCCACCACCACCATTTTCTCAGCTTCCCTTCTGCTGCAATAATTTTTTGTCCAGAGGATAATAAAAAACTTTTCATCAGTCTATGGCCTAACCTGATACTTAACATAATATTATTTTGCAGAAAAGAGAGAGCATCTGTAAAGTCATTTTGTTATCATGACAGTCTTCTTTTATTGTGTTTAAAAGAGAGAGCCAGTTTGGTTGTTGTGGTTAAGGCACCAGACTATAAAGCAGGAGACTCTGAGTTCAAGTCTCACCTTAGCTATGAAAGCTGGGTGACTTTAAGGCAGTCCCTCTTTCTCAACCCATCTGCCTGACAGGGTTGTTGTTATGGGGAGAAAAGAGGAGGAAGAAGGTGTGTTGGATATGTCTTGAGTTATTTATAAAAATAGGATAGAAATAAATAAATCTCTAAAGGGGAATGATAGACTACCGGTATATCCAAAGTTCTGCTCAATAGCTCAAAATCAGTTTTTCAAATTGGGCAATTTTAAGATGTGTGGACTTCAATTCCCAGAATTCATTCTGGGCTGGGGAATTCGGGGAGTTAAAGTCCACACAGTTGCCAGATTTGAAAAACACTGCCCTAAACCATGCTGCCAACAGCTGAAGGCTGGGAAAGAGAGAGATAAATGTATACTTCAGTCTCTAGAAATCAGACATGGAGTCCGTATGAGGATCAAAAAAAGAAATAAGGGATATTTGAGTCTCTGAACTGAAAAGTGGAACAAGGCAGAAGTCCCACTAATGAAAATTCCACAAACTCAGTCAAATAAAACTCTGATGAGGGTCTTGAGGGATACGTAGCCCAACTCTCATGCTGTTCAAGGTCTTTAACAATCAAAACTATGATTATGTAGCTTGTAAAAGATACATAAACGTATCATCTGATGAAAGGACATAAGGAGAACAGAAAATAGATCAGATCAAAGGCCCATCTCTTCTCATTTCCTGTTTCTGAGAGCTGCTCATCTGGGTTGTACCTTGGATTATACTTTTGTAAGTGGCTGAGTACACTCAGTGTAAAATCTGCATTTTAGATGGAATTCGGATACTTTCTCAACAACAGTACTTCTTTGCAGACCCCTTTTCAGTTTAAGATCATTAAAAAAGGACCCTGAACTTTCTTGTTTTGGAGGAACTTTTTTGCTTGTTTTATTCATATACAATTCCAGAGCGTTTTGTTTCTGTGGGTGTTACCCAATGACCTGTACATGGATTCGGTGGAAGAGACAGCCTGTATTACTTTGTTTATAAGAGCATATTTCCGGTGATTGATGTTGGAGTTACAGAAGTATGTTTGCAAGTGAGACTTTGAAACATGAATCAAACAATGTTTGGAATATGTACACTTCTCTGTCAAACATTTCTTTCAGGCTGGAGTCTGCCGTTAGCCTGCTTCTCCATAGGTATAAAGGATTGCATGCTAGAATTGGGTGGATTTGGGCGAAACCTACTATTTTACCCAATGATTTCTTCTAGTTGGTTATCTTCATGGAATCCTCAGATAGCTTATATGGAAGTAC
Organism: Boaedon fuliginosus; assembly: GCA_027560395.1. Taxonomy (NCBI): domain Eukaryota; kingdom Metazoa; phylum Chordata; class Lepidosauria; order Squamata; family Lamprophiidae; genus Boaedon; species Boaedon fuliginosus. The sequence goes on along the minus strand of JANHGC010003307.1, from coordinate 210,678 downwards.
TGTATGCCCTGTGTAAAATGAATGCAGATGTATATAGTATTTGCTTCCCACTACACTGAAGACTGCTACTTCTTTGACACTGACTTTGACAAAAGTGACACATGACTCCAAGATGCATCCTAACATTTTTGGAAGTAACTCTATATGACTTTAGCAGAAGGTCAGTGCCCATTTTTAAACATTACTTTTTAAGGATGACGTTCTATGCAAAGCCAACTTAACAGTAAATGCCATTCATTTCTGTAGGCTAACCAGATAAGCACAGTATACAGTATATAAGATTGCCCTGCAAAGCATATAACTTTGGGGGGAAATCCACTTCTTACTGGTTTACAATATAACAACTATAAATGAAATGTTTAGATGAGGTGGACAAATCTAACTCACTTATCTCTTTGTGTGAATATCTACTACCCTGAGAGGCTATGTGAGAGCAGAACTGCAAAATATTTTGTTCACAAAAAAGTAGAACAGAATAGTATGAAGCTATGATAGCATTACAAATTCCATCATTATTGTCAAGTATAGGGGGAATCTAATAGGGGGAATCTCCATCAGATTAAGATAGTTGCAGTCCATGTTGCTCTAAGAATCTTGGTTTATCAAACCATGACAAATAGTGGATATATTTCTAGAAAAGTGATCCCTTTGAATTAACAAATAAAAATCTCAGATGAAATTTAATATTTTGTCAAGGCTTTGGTTAACAGAACTCCAAGCTAGCTTCGGAATCCAATTTAAAATTGTCCTTTGATACCTTAGTTTGGATAAGAACAAATTCACCATTGGCATTGACAAAATCACCAACTGTCAATTGCAAAAGGCAGTTTTACTTGGAACAGTTTACATCCTTCAATCATATCTTTAATACCATCAAACAACATACTGTATGTCTATCCCCGCTCCTTAGAAAGACTCACTAGGTGGATAAAAATGTCAAATCTAGTCTAAACATCTAGCTGACTTTGTGACCAACTATAACAATAATAACACTTCTTCTTTTGAGAAACACCTCTCCTGTTTTAGCTTACAGGAACAGTAAGGGAGTCTTGTACTTGGATTACAAATGGTAGATCAAGCTTACCACCATATAGCCTTGTATGATTCTAGATGTTTTCCAGAGGAGGAAATATAAACAGAAATGAAGGTTTGTTAATCCCATTAAATCTGTTAGTCAGCTTGCCAGTGGAAGAATGTCTGTGCACTACCCAACATCTGTTTTGGTAATTGGTCACTGTTGAGAAGATAGCTATCACTGTCTGTATCATCTGCATTTCATTTCTTTCCGACTTTAATATTTACCATTTGTTCAACCTGCCCACACGATTATAGAAGTATATTTATCCCTAATTTAGGATAATGGTTCATGCATCTGAGAAAATCATCTGTATTTGATGAAACTTCTGTCAATGTCCACCAGTAACAACATCCAGTGCAGCATATATAATCACAACAGTGAAAAAAGTTCATAAGATAAACACAGGCATATTTAGAAAGAATCTATATTCCAAAAGACAATTCTATCTTTGTGATAATATGTGTAGCCATATATAGCAATTCATGATACAATAAGATATTGCCTGTACTTCTCACATACACACATTTGCTATATATGTTATCTAAAGTTATTTTTTATCCAATACATTATATTTTTAAATATATCTGGAATTTAGTCACTCACTCAGAAGAGCAGAAAAGTATGCTAGAAAGCTGAAATTTGAAATACACAAAATCCACATCACTCAATCCCAACAAGATTATTTATAAAATCGATGTATTTTTTTCCTTCTCCCTCTCTCAAATGGAATTAAATGTATTCTCAAAACACGTCAAAATCAAGATTGGGTTGGACAACTTAGTTCTTATAGACTGAATCAAATATTGGACTTAGAAGACCTCCAAGGTCCCTTCTAACTCTGTTATTCTGTGGTTTTGAGGAAGAAAAAATTCCCAGCAACAGCCATGAACTATTTCTGTTATTTCAGAAAAAATATATTGATATTTATTGTAATGCAGGGCTAATAGGAAGAATGTGTTTTGATTAATTTAGATAAGATGTCTTAGAACATGACTGAACTGAGTAGAACAAAATCTGATATTAGTTTATCACAGGAGTAGACAACCTACTAGCCGTCTGATGCTTTGAACCACAACTTCCATACACCCAATCAAAACTTTGGGAATTGTGATCTGAAATCTGGAGATTATCAATTTGTCTACTGTGAACCATCCAATTAGCAGTGTGAGAACCAAGGATTTCCTGCAACTATATTAAGTGAGGGGTTAAAATTCTACATAAGCTATACATTTGCCAGAAAACCTCTGAAAACTATTATCCCTGAATTCTGCTATTAATTAATTCATTCATTCATCCACATTTGTTATATCTGTCCAACCCAATGGCTCAGACTCAATGGACTCTGAGAATCTTTACCCAGTTGAAGAAATGTTTATTAAAAGGTATGCTTATGTGAGGAGCCCAAGAAATGCTAGAGTCAGCTGCCTAATAATTCTTTCCTTATCTATGACTCAGTTTCCTGTTGAGGAGAAAGAGAGAAAATAGGATTGCTATCTACCCTTTGCTGAAGGGCATCCTTATAAAAATACATTGGGTGTGGCCACTGGTGCAGCTGATTTGGAGATAATTGGGTCTAGTGGAATTAAGTACCACAGCCTAAGGCCTTTCTTCATATCTCTTTATAGTAAGAATGAGTGAGGAGTGGTGATCTACCTTCCTCATAAGGCTGCAGTTTTAAATCAATATGACATGGAAAACTCCTTATATTAAGCAAAACTATTTATCCAGCAAACCCAGGATTCAGGGATGGGTTTCTCCTGGTTCGCTGGTTACCTGCTTTGTGGACGCACTTCCGATTCAGCTGCACAGCTGTTGCATCAGAATACCACGAAGTTGTTTTCAGAATACCACGAAGTTGTTTTCAGAATACCACGAAGATTTTGAAGGCGATCCCGCACAGCGTGCTTTTGACAGCCGATCGGGAAGCTCATCCACAAAGCGGGTAACCGAGCAAACCGGGAGAAACCCATCCCTGCCTCTCTCTCTCTCTTTGATACCAAATTTAGAACAATCTTTGCAAGTTACAGCAGCGTTAGCTTAGATTATAACTGCTTTTATTTTACATATAGAATGTTGGTCCTGAATATTTACAAAGGATAATACAGGGGAACTGAGGTAGAATGTGGCTTGAAAAAAATGTAACTCTTGACATTTTCCACAACATATCATTGGGAGAGGAATTAAATTCATGATTGGTGTTATGGCACCAGTCACGTTCAAGTTTATCACATCTTGTAGTGCCTGCTTATATTAAGAGAGCATATTCCACTGGCAATACAATCAAGCCAATTTATATCAAGTCACCCACTCCTGCCTTTTTTTTCTTTCCAGGTGGAATTGGCAGAGTGGTTAATGGGGCCTTTATGGTGCTGAAAGGTCACCGTTCAATTGTGAACCAAGTCCGATTTAACCCTCACACGTATATGATCTGCTCTTCTGGTGTGGAAAAAATTATAAAGGTGAGTTTCTGGTGATTTGTTTTTCTCCATGGTCATGACTTTCAGTTTTTTTTTAAATTATTATTGGATAAGCTTTAAGTAGCAGGAGAGACATGCTATGGGACCTGTCTACAAAAGAATGTTATCTGGTGAATCCCAGAAAAAGAGTGGTTTCTTCCACAGCATCCACCCCGTTGAATATCATCCCCCTGGGGCTTCCATTGAGCCGGACTCTCTCAGCCTTTAGAAAGGCCCTGAAGACAGAGCTCTGCTGCCATGCCTGGGGATTAAGCAATGGCACGTTGAGCTGTTGTAGGAAGGATTCTGTTGCCAATTCTAATTTTCTGCTTGTTTTTTTTTAATTGATTGTGAGTAGGTTTTTTTTATGAGGCAATATAGTTTTTTAATTTGTTTTTATCCGATAGTTTTAGATGTAAGCTGCCCAAAGTTGCTTACATAAGACAGAGGCCATACAAATCAAAATAATAATTAATAAAATAATGTAATTGTTTTGTTTTTATATGTGGCGGGTTTTTAGTATTTCTGTATATTGCTTTAGCTATTAAAAAGAGGACATAAAAGCTTCTAAACAAATAAACTAATTTTGATCTTTTCAAATGTAAGTGATCCATAATGGGTGAAACTGCTCATGATGTCTCTAAATATTTATTGCTCAACTGTAAATTACATTTGTCCCTATATATTTAGTAAAAAGCTACAAAAAACTCAATACATGAAATGTGAATAGCTCAGATGAGTTTGAGAGGTTGCCTGTGCAAAAAAGGTGACTTTATCTCTAGCCATAGGGATCAAATACTGCCTGTACCCAAAGAACTGGACTGTTGGCAGATTTCTGCTCAGCACAGTTTAAAATTTTTATGCTGATCTTTTAAATAGTTTAGGAGCTGTCTTTCTAAAGGACTGTCTCTCTCTCCTTCTATGAACCAGACCCATTATTTAGTTCAGTGGGAGAGGCCCTTTTGAAGATAAAGCCATTGCCAGAGGCTCATCTGCCAGGTACAGAGAAGCACAGCTTCTCCTAATGTGCCTCTCAGGCAATGGGATGTGCTCCTCAGAGAGGTAGCTCCTATCATCGTCCGAGTATTTTTTTAAAAATGGGAAGTGCATTTCTTTCACTAAGGTAGTAATCACTAATTTGTTTTTAATTTTACTGGTTTTATCGTAAGCATTCTAATTGTATTCTAACATGTTTATCGTATATGAGTAAAAACATGACTTATAAAACAAATATGCAAACTATCTGAACTAATAGAATAACTTTATTGTCTCTTTGAATGTACTCTAACTGGCATATATTAAAATGAAATTTTATTGCATGCAGCTCTCATAAGGTCACTAAAGTAAATTACCTCTGTCGTATTTTCTGTGTTTGGAACAAGTCAATAGTGTACAGTATTGGTTCTACAGACTTTTTTTTTAGCTTCCTCCAAGGTGCCTAGAATCAGTCTTGTTTTGACAAATCCGAGTCATATGTCACAGGCATTTTGAGAATGAGTCATCCAGTGAGCTTCAGGGTAGGCAGGACTACCTATATAGTGCTCAAACTGTCATGATTTATGCTAAGTTGAGGAAAGACAGCCTTGTATTCCTGTCTAAATTCTGCCAAGCAAGTTTTCTGACTAAGATCCACATGAATTAATTTCAATTAATTTCTGTTTCCTAATTTCCAGACAAGTTTCTAAGTTTCAAAACTCTATTTAGAGCTCATTTTACTGAGGTCATTTTGGCTTAAACTGTAGTCAATTACAAATTCTAGTTTGCCTGATTGGTTTCTTCCAGCTTATTACTGTTTTCTTATTCATACTTGCATATTTTATAACAAAAAAAATTGACGGAATATGGATTCTTGAAGAAAGTATATTATAATGGAATTTTATTTTCCAGAATAATTATGTTTCTATCAATTTGTCAAAGGAAAAATGAGACCTTAAAGCCTCTTGAAAACTGGATATTGTTCATTGGGATGATTCATTTTGGAATCTTTTGTGCATGAATGTACTTGGTGTAATACAGGAGTTCTAACATGAGGTCCATGGATAGGGGATCCATGAACTTAGATGGGGGGGAAATTGCAACTTTATTTTCACTAACCTCTGACTAAAATTTAGCTTTTCATTCAATAATATATACTAACAAGAAAGTAATTTATGGATTCTAGTCTCCAAAAATGTTTGTGGATTTCAACTAATCACATTGCTTAAATTATTATACCTTAAAAAGTTTATCGTCTTGTTATTGATTTAACTGATTAATAAAATCTATGGTGCCCTGCAATGTGGTGCCCTGTAATGTCATTCCAAGGGGAGGATTTATGTCCACAATGTGAGGGGTCTGTAGTTATCTTCTGAGCCAGCCCTCCTTCTGACCCACTCAATATATAGGTCAGCGGTGACGAACCTTTTTTTGGTCCACATGCCGGAAGTGTGGGTGTACACGTGTGCATGCGTGCAGCCACATGCCCTGCACCCCCTCCCATGCCTGTATACACGTGCATGCAGGCCTCCCACCACCTCGTCCGGTCTCCCGCCCTTCTTCCAAGGCACAGTTGATCATTCGGGTCTGGAGAGTCATGCGCATGCGCACGGGGTTAGGGTGGTGTCGCGTGCACCTGCATGGGCGGTGGGGAGGGTGGGGGGTCACATGCACTTGCATGCACAACCCCCACCCCGTGATGCGCGCACGTCTCCTGAGCGGCTGAGCTTGAAAAAAATGTATGAGACCGCCAGGGACTTCAGGCGGGTGGGCGGGCCGACTTAAATGGCGGTGCCCATGCCCGGAAGACTCTGGGTGCCACTTCTGGCACGTGTGCCATAGGTTCGCCATTGCTGCCTTAGGCTGTCTTGCTTAACAGTCATCACCACTTGCACCTGAAAACCATATGTAGTTTTACACCACTTGTTGCTTTCAGATACCAACCTTCTACTATAAACATTGCCAGGTTCTGTGAGGCATTCAAAATTCATTGGATGACCTCTGCTATAAACTAGATTTAATGAGCACCTGGTTCATCGTGTTGAGTGCTTTGTAATTTGATATAATCTTCCATATATTAATCCCTTATGTTCTTCTATACTCATCTAATGTTCCATTTAATTTTTAAATTTATGTAACTTTGCTTCTCATAATTCTTTTTTAGAGAGTTATATTTTCATTCTTGATGTATCTTTTATGCTTTGTTAATGACTGTATCCTGTTCTATGACCATAATCAAGATTTGATTTGATGTTACATCTCTTTTTTCTTCTGGAGAAATATCCTATTAGTCAGGAATCAGGCAGACTTATGTAGTAACAATGTGAACCAAGCCTGGTGCAGCATATCTAATGTTAAGCTTACATTTATCAAAGATTATATTATAGTGCAAGTGCAAATTACTACATTCCTTGAGCTAGGTATGTATTGTACAGAAATTTACAAGATCTTAAGTCTTAAGGTAACTGAGCACTTTACTAAATACATGTAATCACATGTATAACTCCACTTGATTCACTCACTTACTTTTAAGTATTCCAAGTTTAAAATCACAAACGTTTGAAGGAAGGACCATTGCTTCTCAACCTTGGCAACTTTAAGATGGGTGGACATCAACTCCCAGAATTCCCTAGCCAGCCCAGCTGTTTGTGCTGGCTGGGGAATTCTGGGAGTTGAAGCTCTTCCATCTTAAAGCTGTCAAGGATAAGAAACACTAATCAATACGGTTGTAGTTGGCCACAATGAAGATTTAAAAAAATCTCAATTATATTTTGTCTTGAAGTGACAATTATAATATTGACTATGATTTAAGAACATAAGAAACAAATGGAATTATAAGGTTTTCATCAAGCTGCTGGATGTTATATTAAACATCATAATTATGTCCTAGAATGTGAGGCAGTAAGATTTAGCCCTTAAACCTGCTGAGGAGACCAAAAAACCCTCTGCTTAACAATATTAAGAGTTGCCAAGATTCTGAAAAAAATTATAAAAGAACTTCTCACAAATTGTGATGCTTACTTCTTTCTGTCACATTAAGTTCTGGACTTTACTTCCATTCCATTTTTATTGTTATTTCCACCTCCTCCCCTCCTTTAATATGTTTGTTAGTTTGTAAATTACCAAGTCACCATATAGTTTTTTAAAAATTGGGAATGCTACCTTACCTATCCAGTCGTTGAAAACTCAGATCATCCTTCCCACTCTGGCAGTCAAAAAATATTTAAACATGGTTATTCTCCAGCTTGTAACTATCACCATCTGAATACCAGATGCTGTTTTAAAATAACTTTAAAGATTAAACAAATCACACTATTTTCTATTTTTTATTTCTTTCCAAATTATAATACAAAGAATATTGAAACAGGAAAATGTTCCATTTTGTTTTAACATTTAAAAAACAACATTTCCATACAGGTTATGTAACTTTAGAACAGAAGGAAGAAACAAAACAATTATTAAGAAACATTAATATGAAATAGTCCGTCTTCAGATAGGGTCACATTCTCCTCTTCTGTGTACTTATATATAAGACTGTGTAAGAGGAAAAAACAATACATTAAACAAACTCATGAAAAACGAACGATTACTGTAACTACAGTTCACAAATTATTTATTACTACTGAGCAGAAATATAACAAGAAAAAAATAATTTTTGAAACACCCAATTATGAAATTCTCCTAAGCAATGTTTGACTGGCCCTAATGTCTTACAGTTTACTTCAGGCTTAGACTGTATCTAAAATGCCTATTATTTTGTTTATTACTCAAAGATTACTCAAAGAATCCATAACCTGCAGTCCCAGGACATGTGATTTGGCCTATGGAAGTCTCTGCATATGATTTGGCAGCACCAGGTTAAGGATGGAGAAGGGAGATAGGAAATATAGAAGTTTGTCTTTATCAAATTTATATATTTACTGTTATTTTATTTTTTTAACAAAATGCTGATCAAACCTCTTTCTGCCATGTGAAGTAATTAAATATTTCATTTTATTTATTACATTTTTATGCTGGCCATCTCCCCTATAAGGTGACTCTGGGAAGCTTACAAGTTATAAATCAAGTAGAAAAATAAGTAAAATATTAAAACTACATAAAGATTTTAAAACTATACTGAAACCAGGGAAGGGAAGGGAAGGGATGGAGATGAAGTCTTTTTACCCCGTCAGCCACCTCCAGCTGTGAATGTCCTGCTCAGGTTCTCAGGCCAACCAGCAAAGCCAAGTTTTAACACCCTTCTGGAAAACCAAAAGGATGGCAACAGTTCTTACCTCTGGTGATAGGGTATCTCACAGGGATGGGGCCATAGCGGAAAAGGCTCTTTTCCTCAAACCTGCCTGCTGGAATTCCTGCAGGCAGGATCCATAGCAGGCCTCTTCCACCAGTGTGAGTGAGGCAGTCTAGTCCCATTGGGGAGAAATGGCTACTCAGGTGGCCTGAATCTATGCCATGTAGATTTAGCTTTAAAGATAACAACCAACACCTTGAATTGGATTTGGAAGGAAACTTGTGCAGTAGCGAAGTTATATGTGCAGCCCTAGGCATCTCAAGGATTGTGTGTGTGTGTGTCACTGCATTCTGCACCAGCTGCAGTTTCTGAATACCCTTCAAGGGTAGACCCATGTCGAATGTGTTGCAGTTATCCAGCTGAGATACGACTAGGGCATAACTGACCATGGAAAGGGTCTCATGATCTAGCTAAGAGTGCAACTGGGGCACAACACAGTTGAATAACGGCCTTCCTAGCACAACTGCTACCTTCTCCTTGAGGAAATGTGAGTTCAGGAGGACCCCCATGTTGTATAATGGATCTTCTGGAGTAGCGGAACCCCATCCAGAATTAATTACGGTAAACTACTGGATCCTAATGTCTCTTGTACCCACAACCACTGTTGTCTTGCCTGGCTTCACCTATTGTTCCCCATCTAGCATTAAAATGTTCCCACGGACATCTTCTTTCATCTTTTCCTATCCTTAAACTACCTGAAGTTGTATGTATGTATGTATGTATGTATGTATGTATGTATGTATGTATGTATTTAGATTTATACCCCGCCTCATTTCCCC
>JANHGC010003307.1:187012-200999 GCA_027560395.1 Boaedon fuliginosus | reverse complement strand
TTTATTCTGTGTTTGTTCGCCGCCTCGAGTTCCCCTTCGGGGTGAAGAGAGGCGGGATATAAATCCAATAAATGAAACGAAATGAAAATAGAAACTCAAAGCTAAGAGCAAGGTTGGGTGAGAATTATTTCCCCCCATTTTCAGACCTGGGCAAAAGATGCCAATGCCGGTTCTTTGCCTAGTTTTTTTTTACTGTTTTCTGGTGGTTCTGTGTTCCCAGTATATAGTTAACAAATCCAACATTTGTAAAAGCACCAATAAGAAAAAAAGAATACATGGTAGGTAATAGTTAATGTCATCATGTAGAAATTTGGCAGAAGCTGGGCAGGAGGGAGCTATGATTGACTCTTCTCCCCAATATACACTTATATATATGAATATATATGAATATAGATATACATTGAAAAACGTAATTAACAAAGATCATCTGCCTGAATTGATAGCATCTAAGGTCTTATATGGTAAGCTCATTGTGAGTTCTTACCATTCTTGGGGTAAATGAGGCAACATTGATTTCTTCATAAATCTAAGAGGTAAAGAAAATAATAATAATTTCTTCTTATTAAATATGTTACAAGTAGACATGCTTGTGAGCTAGGATTAGCTAATCAACATCTGCCACTAATAAGGGAAGCAGCTTTTAGCTCAGAGTTTCCCAACCTTGGCAACTTTAAGCATGGCTGGGGAATTCTGGGAATTGAAGTCCATGCACTTTAAAATTGCCAAGATTGGGAAACCATGCTTTAGCTTTAACAAGGAGAGTTCTTTTCAACACAGTAGAAGCATTTTAAGCAAGGCCAAGTGGATTTGTGATTCTGTCAATGTACAGGAAAGTTATGCAGGCTACCATTGACCATATCATTCTACTTCCCAAGAAGAATCTTAAGTTTCATACAAAAAAAAAAGCACTCATTTCTGGTTTATAATTATTGCAAACATATACTGGTAGTTGAACCTATCTGGGCAATGCCTGATGACTCTTCAAAATTGTTAAACAAGATTTCTAGAGGCAGGGTCTGTATGTTGTTCGTAGGTTTCCTTGACTCTTCCTAAAAGACTGACATAATTCTAAGCAACCTGTCTGAATGTTACATCCATCATCAGGAAAACTGTTCCCAGTGGAAGAATTTAGGCAGGGCACAGTGATTGGGGGAAAACTTTTGCAGAAGTGGAAGCATCTGTTTGGGATCTCTTCCCCAAGAACCTGACCAGAAGCCAAACCTGATTTTTTTTTTTCTGGCACCAGAAAAAAAAATGATTTTATTTATTTATTCACTAAGTCCTTCCAGAATGGCATACAGTCATTTTAAGCATGGAGGCAATCTTTATACATTTATTTTTCTTTATATATTTATTTTTATTTGAGGAGGGGACTTCTTTTAATTATCTCTTGGTCATTAGAGAGTTACACAAATATTTTAACTAAACAAATAAACATGGAAGCAGACTATATTATCGGGCAAGAAAGAAAGTATGTACATTTGCTTCCTGTATAATTCTGGAGATTACAAAACACATTTTTTATCGTGAGTAAATGGCAACACACAACTACACAATATGTTTCTAATACACTTGTATAAAATCAACAGTGTTTCTTGGGGCATTATCTACCCTTCATATTTATTTCTTGTGCTCCCTTAATTATTTCCCAGGAATTGGTTTTAAAAGATTTCAAACCTTCTGTTTTCAGTTCATGCTATATGACGTAAAAAAAAAAAAAAGACACCCATGTTTCATTAACTCTGCTCATTCAGGAATTTTATTTCATTGTGAAGTCCATAGGTGACAAATACATCTGTTCATTGAGCATCCTTATGTCCTGAACAGGTGTCTTTTATTATCTTCATTACTTTTTAGTATGTTCAAGATGTAGTCACTTCACAGGTATTTTAAAAGATACTTGCCGTATAGTCAATAATTCTCAATTGTTTAGGAGACATTATACAGGTAGTCCTCTATTTACAACAATTCATTTAGTGACCGTTCAGTGCTACAACAGCACTGAAAAAAGTGACCCATGATTGTTTTTCACACTTATGACCATTGCAACATCCCCATGATCAAGTGATCAAAATTCAAGCTCTTGGCCACTGATTTATATTTATGACTTGCAGTCTCCTGGGGTCATGTGTTCACCTTTTGCAACCTTCTGACAAGCAAAGTCAATGGGGAAGCCAGATTCACTTAACAACCTTTTACTAAATTAACAACTGCGTTGATTCACTAAACAACGGTGGCAAGAAAAGTCATAAAATGGGGCAAAATTAACAAATGTTTCCTTTAGCAATAGAAATTTTGGGCACAATTGTGGTCGTAAGTCGAGAACTACCTGTATTCTATTTCGTGGTCTCTCTTAAGGCCTAATGAATGATGGCTGAGCAGACACTTTAATCCAGTATTCACAAGATCTTGTTAAAGATACCAAAGCCATTATAATAACCAGCTACATAGTTTCAGGTTACATATTGGAAGTACTGCTCAGAGTAATATGTAAGTGCCTAAAACTGATGAATGGGAGTTTTCCTGTTTGCTTCAGTGAGTCTTGAGTTTCATTCCATGTGATGAATAAGAATTATATCTGAGCCAAGAAGTGGGATCCTTCCCTTCCTTTCCCTTTCCTACTCTGCAAGGTGTGTGAACCTTGTTAACAAGAAATGAGGCTGGAATAAGAAAAAAATTTTATACCAACCAGGCTCTGCTTTCCATTTGGAAGGTATCCATATCCAAATCAGTTTTATGACTGTTGCCCCGATTAATGCATTGGTGCGGGGTACCATTAAAATAGTGTAGCGTTAAACTTGATTTAGACTTGTCCACAACTGCATGAAAGTGTCAATCCCTATCAATGCTGTGAAGCACAGGTTGCAATAGTTGCAGATGGGCTGATGCATACACCTCTCAAATCTCAACTATGCATTGTGTGGTGATGTGCCATCCTGCATGCTGATTGATTGATCTGACTTCCTGTTAGGGAGTTTTCTGTGCTTTGCTGTTTTAGTGCCCGGTGTCCAGAACATTAAGATTTGCAGAAGTATAAATGCAACAGTTACACACCAATCTCCCAATGACATATGCATAAAATCCCTGACATGCAATGATGCGGAAATCTACTTCCCACCTTAGGCAGGTGCAGAAAAAGAATGTTTGGCATTTTGATATATTGGATTTTTTTCAGACTATACCAATACTGAATAGTTTAAATGTAGATTGGTAGCCGATCTGTCTCTGTTGCAAGAGGAAAAGTGGGAACAATAAATGAGATAGCACTCTTTGGACGTAATTCTAACTATGAGAAGATAGAAGACAATTCTAAGGATGAGAGGAAGATCTTTTGGCAACTGCATTTAGTGCTCTCCTTTCTATGTCCTTTTAGAGAAGACACCAAAATACAGCAGCCAACTTGCATAAGAGTAAATACATGCAAGTATAGTGTTTCATGTGGGTTGCAGAGGTAAATCTGGCTTTACCACTAAGGGTACTTTTATCACAGTTGCTTAATCAGTTCACCAGCCAACACACTGAATCAATCAAATACATGTGGTCGTGGTGGGACAATACACATGGAACAATCCTTAATAATGAAATTACTGGGAACACCAGCTACATGTAGAGAGAACCACAGAGGCAGGAGCTTGTGAAGCTTTGAATAATGCCGCCTCGAGTTCCCCCGAAAGGGGTGAAGAGAGGCGGGATATAAATCTAATAAATAAATAAATAATAATAAATAATAATGTCTAATTATTCTGCAAAGGAGATCTGCACACATAGAAGTCCTCTGATTGGACTGGAACCAATAGACCTGGGATCTGTATGAAGTTGCTCTTAGTGGTGAGTCTATTTAGGCTGTAACATGTTTTCAGGATAGGAACCAATGCTGTCCAGACAGGTTGGCCAGTGAATTCATTTTGTATGTTTGTTTGTGTGTACGGTATATGTGTATGTGCTTTTGAGTCATCCACCCCTTCTGGCAACCTCCTGGGCTACTCTCCAGTTTTCTTGGAAATATTTTTTGGCAGTGCTTTGCCATTGCCTCCTAACTTGGGCTGAGAAAGAGTGACTGGTCCAAGGTCATCCGACTAATATCATGCCTAAGGCAGGACTAGAACTCACAGTTCTCTGGTTTCTAGCCCACTGCTGTCATAGTGAATACTGAATAAATGTCACAGCGCTTATCAGATTTGGTAAATTTTGGGGATCTTTGGATGTCCTTTAGTGTTGACTTGATTTATATTTGGTTCTGTCTCCTGATTTTCCCAATTTTGATTGGCTCTTTGATAGTGGTTTCTGAGTTGCCCATTGATCTTGCTCCTGTTTTGTTTCTAATCTTGAACTTCTGGCACCAAAATCTTCTCCCATCTTTAGAGTTTTCTCGGGCTACCATCTATAATTCAGGTAGTACACATTCCAGAGTGGATGTACTGCAATGCTTATTTGTAAGTGCTTGAACTAATAATAGTTATTGGAAATGTGCATTACCATTGGCCCACTCATTACTAGCCATAAAGGATTAGTTCTTATCATAAACAATACATTCAGCCTGCTCCGTGAATCATTTCCACTGCATCAGAAGCTCAAAGTTAAGCAAATGTAATGAAGAGAAATGTGTAGGCATGCTATCTTTTCAATTCCCACACAGATAGGATCATATTTATTTATAGTGTTCATTTGCTATTGAGAAACAGCTGAAAGTAGTTTTCCTTTCTATGCTGTCTTCATCCTTGCTGAGCATACACACTTACACAGAATAGTTGTTTGTCTAAGAAATCTTCAGGGAAAACCATTCCCTTTGAGAGGAATGTGTTTGTAAGATTTCAGACTCCTCTGATCTGGACAATAACAGGCTCTGTCGGAGAGCTGTGGAATAATTCCCCAAAGGTACCACCCAAGTCTGCAGTATTATACTTCAGTACTGTAATTAGGGATCTGCTGCTGATAAGGATGCTGACCTAAGCCACTTTCTGCTGTGACCAGACATCAAGAAGAGGGCAGTGAACGAAATGAGCATTAACCTTCTACTGCTGCTAACAGAATCTCCCGGTTGGACTGAAATGGAAAGAGATGTAAACAACTGAAAACATGTCATTGACTGCAAACGTTTTAGGTCTTTAATCGGTGGGAACTGGAGATGATGGAAACAACAGATGGTGATTCAGGATCATGCCCGTCGATATTTTTTTCAGTCAGAACCGTAACATGGCAGGATTTACAAAAGAGGCAGTTTTAACACAGCTTCTATTCCGGATAAAAATAGGGTTTGCTTCAGATGTCTTGGCAAAAGGTACCGCCAACCATAGGATGCAAAGGAACTCTGCCACGGATTTTCTAAAGGAGCAAATCAACCAGGAAATGGCATTGTGGAGTAGATTAAGTCTGCTAGTCTTTCTTTGGACCAAGAATTATTAAAAAAAAAAGTTTGTGAGAGGTGCATCTGAAAGTTATGCACTTTTTCTAAAGCTTGTAAATCAGAAAACATGTATTAAAAATGTTTACTGGTGATGTCTGTGAAATCAAGAACAACAATGTTTTCTTGTTGTTTTCTTGCAGTTTATGAGAACATCTATGCATGTGAGTGAAAATTGTACTTCATGTGCTAGGAAAAAAATTGCAAATGAAAGCAGATGCAGAATGTTACATGACTTTTTTAAATTAAAAAAATGTAAAAAAAATGTAAAACTTTCCATGGATCAGAACATGGACATGCTAATGTGGACAATGAAATAAACTGAACATCTACTAATTTGCACATTCTTATGAATTAGCAAGTTCTAGTCTGCCTTTTCCCATTATCATAATGATTCTCCAGCCTAATCCTCTGCATGTTTACTTGGAAGTATGCTTCGCTGAATTTGATGGGAGTTATAAAAAATTTAAATAAGACTGCAGACTTAGTTATGTTTGTGGCTCATATCACTATGGTGATTTCAATTATAAAGGATTCCCAAAGGCAGACTCTTTGAAGGGCTAGCCGCCCAGATCTCCTACAAATGAAGGCGAATGTACGTGTCCCAGGGTAATGCTGCAGGATCCAATCTGGGTCCGTTGGTCGGTCACCCAGATTGGATCCTGCAGCATTATACTGGGACATTCGCCTTCATTCATGAAATTTTAAAACCCAGTATAAATTGGGATTCTCATCTTGCAGTGATTGGTTTTTGATGGACTTCATTTCTTGTCTTTCTTTGTGAGTAATTTTTGTTAATATTTTTGCACTATCGATTCTCATCTTATCACATCAGTTTAATACTTTAATTCTTTTATTGCAAAAGAGGAATAGAAACTGTTCAGATTCCTATTAGATTGGTCTGGCCCATAAGCCTCAACAAACAAATAATGAAGATAAGACAGTTCAAAAAATGTTGACTTTCTGAGTTAGGCTTCCTTTCTTCAGTTTACAAGAACTAATTCATACCCTATGCGAGTGCCTTTTTGTACATGGGAAATTGGCATGCAACTAACACCTTTAACAATGAATGCCATAGAGAGGAGGGGGTCAACCTATTTTCCAAAGCACTTGAAGGCCAGACAAGGAATAATGGATGGAAACTGAACAAGGAGAGATTCAACCTGAAAATAAGGAGACATTTTCTGACAGTGAGAGCAGTCACCCAATGGAACAGGTTGCCTTCAGAAGTTTCATCACTGGAAGCTTTCAAGAAGAAACTGGACTGCCATCTGTCAGAAATGATGTAGGGTCTGCTACTCAGATGGGGGGGGGGGTTGGACTAGATGACCTACAAGGTCCCTTCCAACTCTGTTAATCTGAAATAAATTAATCTGAAGGGAAGAATGAGGTATTCTTTCTTTTACAGCAGTGTGATCTGCATTCATTTAAAAAATGTATGCTAAAACAGCATATGGAACATAGTTTTAAGAGGCAAAGGGTGATTTACATGAGTCATACTGTCATTTTAAAGACAGATAAGAAGAAAGTATCACCTGACTTTGTGCAAATACTTGTGGCTATTGCATAAGGCCATTGAAAGAAAAAAGAGAGAGGATTCTTGTTCTTTGCCTCTAACCTTTGTTTGCTGTATTTATCTATATTTAAAGCAATTATCTATAATCTGCTTCCACCTTTATGCTGTAGCAAAGTAATCAATCATTCTGCATCTACCTTAATGATCGCAGAGTTTGAGGTTAACCGTAGGTAGAGAATTCAGTTTCAACCTGTACTATACTTGACCCTATAGCAACACTTACATTGCTTATGAAGCCCAGAGAACAAATGGAACAACTGTCTATACAACCAAGATTCATACTATGAGTGTAGGAATGTGTGCCTTTGCTCAGGACCTGTTTTCATTGTGCATTCCAGCAGGAACGTACTCTAAGGCAGATTTCCCCAACGTAATGCCCTCTAGATAGGTTGGAATAGAATTCCCATCAATAGAAATTGAAATTCAATAGCTTCATTGGGGAAGACTGCTCCAGCACAGCTGTGCATTTTGACATTCAGATAATGTGTGATGATTTAATGTGCAATTGAGTGATGGGGTACATGCTGCCTATGCAAATAGGGAATCATAATATACTGTTCTCTTTTCCAATGCATACCATTCTATGAGACTTAATTTATTACTTGCTTTACAACTTTTATAACCTATGTAGCTTACTTTTTGACATTTTTGATTTGTAACAAGATGCAAATACAGACTGAGCAACAAGCATTACTTATCACAGTTCCTATATTATTAAGATTGGTATTGTAACTGACAACAACTCATGAAGTCTGAGTTCAAATCTTTTCACAGGCATAATGCTCTCTGGATGACCTTGGGAAATTCACAACCAGTTTCACACAGAGAGCTAAACCCAAAAATTACTAGAAGGTCTATGAACTAAATGACTCATGTACGTGTTCTCCTTTGCCTATAGCTGCAACTACTTTCCTCCTAGCTTTGCCCAACTAGCTTTGCCACAGTAGACTTGTGAGTCACCCCATATTTATATTCCCATTATTTTCAGCAGGTCTTTTCCAAAGTAAATATTGGGGGGGGGGTTGTCTGTGTGAATGTGCGACATGTATGTATGTGGAAGCAATCACTGCTAAACCTTTCACTTCTATGTGAAATATAATTGAAACATAGATATTTAACTTCTGGATTTGAATATCCTACCCTCTGCTTTGGGATAGTGCTGTAATTCCTTGCCACAAAATGTTTTAAAAGATAAAATGGGGGAATGATACATGATTAGAAAAGTATTAAAGACAATGTGGTATTTAAATACATTTGATGAATAAGTTTTATATTCTTGACACAAATCTAGTGGCATATTGTAAGCCAAGGGGGTCAAAGTCATATCATTTAATTGTTGGCCATATGCAAAATGCTATAGATTTCTAGCATCCTTGGCCATGTATCTGCATTTTAAATGCAAACATCCAGTTTCCATAATGGAAAAAAACCTTTCTTTTTCCAGAAAATCTGATTTTCATAAACATCAATAAAACACCATTGGTATGGAAAATGTTTGGGGAACTAATTTAAATGTTATCCCCTCCTCATTTTCATTGACGATCTGCCCATAAGGCTTGTAATTGCAAGATACCCTATCTAACCATAAGGTGAGCTTAGAATCCAGGGGATACCCTGCCAAGACCTTATCTGGCTTGTACTCTTAATTGTTCTCTTAAGAGGCATCTGTTTAATTACTTAACTTTCCAGCTCTATTGTTTACAGTAGGGTTTTTCAGGGAGCAATTCTTAGTGTGATCATTATCAAATTCTCCTCCCTCATCTACCCCTTCCCCCTTTTTGTAATCACCAGCCTGGTGCCAGGGCCCACTTCTCTTGCCTGCCAAGGGATCTGGCAGGAGCCAACCACCGGACGGTTTGGGTCGCTGTTCTCATTCCGCAGCCTTCCCCTGTCTCTTCCACTTCTGAGCTCCACCACTGAGAAAAAGCAGATATCCCCTCCCTCCGCCCCCAGCCCTCTACTCCAAAGTGAGCTGCTGTCAAAGTGATGCACATTGACCTCCATGCTGTAGTCCTGCCTGGGAGAAAACTAGGCGTGCAGGGAAAAAGGAGAGCCCGTCAAAAAGCAGGCCGTTACAGCACCTTTGTGGCATCACTGGAACCCACATTCCCAAGCAGGGGGTAGCAAGGAATCATCAAGAGTTTATAATTTATTCCATCAGGCCAACCTTGGAGCTTTAGATCTAAAAAGGGCCGTAGCTTCAAACACAGGCCAAAAGATGCAATAGAGGTGCTGTCATGGGGAAGTAGAGACATGAAAGCCCAGTGGAAAACAGCTGGATGAAAGGATTGAACAGAGGAGGTAATAATTCACTCTTTTAAACTTTTGATAACAAGTCACAAGCTGCTAGGGAGGGTACCTCCCTTTGCGTAGCTCTTCAAGACACCAAGCTAGTATTTCACACTACTCTTTAATGCCTTTCCTACCTCATACTATCCAGATCTTTGGACTACAGTTCCCAGAATTTCTAATCTTTGGCTAAAACCATTGGGTATTATAGTATTATAGCTCAATAGCTCTGAAAAGTACCAGATCTTCGTTGGTTTTAATATAACAATACCGGGTTTTATAACCGGAGTTGCCATTAAAATCTAACCCAACCTGTTGGAAATAAATTTTAGTGCCATTCTATACATGAAAACAACCAATTAGAATTTAAACAGAATATATTCTAAGGCAAAGAGATTGCACGCAGATTAAAATGAAATGATCCATGGACTTTCACTTGTTTCAAAAAGCATAGGTCATTTTGGTTAGCAGGACCAAATATAAAATAATGTTATAAAATAATGACTAAAAGAGATTTAGTTTAAATGATTTTCTTATCGGGTGTGGGTGTGGGTTATTCTTGTGGAAATAGGGGGCAATGAATAAACTTCCCAGCATTGGAAAGAGCTGTGGTGGTACAGTGGTTAGAAAGCAGTATTGCAGGCTGTCTCTGCCAACGACCAAAAGTTCGATCCTGACCAGCTCAAGGTTGATAGCCTTCCATCCTTCCGAGGTCGGTAAAATGAGGACCCAAATTGTTGAGGGCAATATGATGACTTTGTAAACCGCTTAGAGAAGGCACTTAGAGTAAAGCACTATGAAATGGTATATAAGTCTAAGTGATATTGCTAGTATGTAGCAATGGACTTTGGACATTAATGTCATGAAGTGTGGTGATTGTGACCAATTTAGAAAGCCTCCCTTGACAGTAGTTATCAGTGGGTATAAGACTTGATGTTCTGTCCTATCTCCTAGTTACAGGCAGCTTTTCTTAAATGTCAGATATTAGGGAGGAGCAACTGTGGTCCAGGTATTTTGTCTAGGAGCCTTTCCCCACTTGCATTAGCCAAAGAAAGATGTGCTCTAGTAATATCTTCTTCTGCCATGTCCTCATCTTCGTCTTATCCCCAGAACATGAATTAAATAGGCTTAAGCCATCTTTAGATAAAGTGTCCTTAAGTTATAGTCCCCCCCCATATTGAAAGCCATCCAAGGGCCACCTTAAGATATATGTAATCTATTGGCCCTTTCAACTGTTACCTTAGAGAAAAATCAGGTGACTGCACTCTGGAACAATAAAGCAATAAAGGGATCGTCAATGGGAAGAACAAATTTCGTGTTGGCATAGTTTTCTGAAAATTCAAGGATGTGTGAAGGATAACTGTGATACGGAATGGCTCTTTTTCCTATGGAACAATAACAAAAGAAGTACTAAGATTATAATATAATGTAGAACACTCCCTGACATAAATACTGGTCCAATACTGTTTTAAGTCAGTTTTGCCCCATTTTATAAATTTTCTTGCCACATTTGTTAAGTGAATCGCTGCAGTTGTGAAATTAGTAACGTGGTTGTTTAGTGAATCTGGTTTCCCCCTTGACTTTTCTTTTCAGAAGGTTGAAAAAGGGGATCCCATGACTCCAGGACATTGCTACGGTCATAAATGTGAGTCAATTGTCACATCCAAATGTAGATCACGTGACCATGGGGATAGTCATAGGACCACAGCAATAGTTATAAGAGTGAAAAATGGTTTTTCAGTGCCGTTGTAACTTTGAATGGTCACTAAGAAAACTGTTGTAAGTCAAGGACTACCTGTATATAATTCTTTTACTTGTCCTACAAATTTCATAGCTCTAAATGAGCCAAGCGCGCCCATAAGGTAATGTGTGTACCTTTAATTTTCATTCTGTGATAATACTTAAAACTAAAATTATTGGGAGATACACTAGAACTTTCCTGTAATGTTATAGTTCCAAGTAAGTGGGCATGTGGTTTCCCACCCCCTGCAATATTTTAAAAGCATTATACAATATTTTAAAAGCAACAAACATCACTTTTTTTCTGTTGTTTTCTGAGAATAATATTCCTCTGATCCTTTAACAAAATAATGTAAGTTTGTGTGTGTGTAATGCCATCTACACAGTACCCACTTCATTGTCCTTTCTCAAAAGTGTACCTAAGAGAGAATAGGAGCAGCTGATTTGCAAGAGTGCTACCTCTCCTGGAGTGGAAGCCACTGATGTTGGCTAATGTCCTTTCGCCGTGTAGGATATAATTAACATAAATAACTAGTCCTCAGACTTCAAACATGCCACATCAGATGTATGGCAGGAGATTACCAAGTTTGTTAGCACCCAGGTCTTCTATCATCTGGGCAGTTTAGGCACTGTTAACGAAAATAGAGATCAATGCTTCAATTTGGGGAGGGGGGGATCTGTCCCATGTGACCAGACCCAAATCTTTTAGTTTATGACTTGCTTATACATTAGGAGTGAAAAAAACAGTTTACATTCTGGGGCTCAGAAGCTCTCCTAAATCAGCTGCCAGGTTTTTGCAGCTGGCAGTAAAGGGAAAGGATGTCAGCAGGCTGCCCAGAGGTGAACAAATGAGCTGAGAGGTTAGAGATGCTTGAAGGGAGCACGAAACTGTTCTTCTTGGCACACAAAGCTGCTTATGAGCCCAGCTGCAAGGACAGTGGTGACCTCACTAACTTCGCAGGTAATGCTAGGTTTTCCCTTTCCAAAGCCATTATTCATGCTCGTGTTGGAGAGAACAGCACTATCACAGATAGTCTTATTATTGAAGATGGCAACCTTGAGTTACAGAGGCAGATTTAGAAAATCCATTCTGCTTTCTCAAAGGATGCTGCCCATGGCAGGGCTTTAACTACCAGAGAGCAAAATATTTCATTAAACACCCACTCCCACCCCCGCAAAAAAACAACAACCCAAAGCTAATGTTAGATCCACAGCTTCCAAACTAGAAAAGCACATCTTCCTCCAGCTCCTTTGTATTTAAGTGGTTTATTTTGGTAGTTTAAAAAATGTAAAAATGTGTTTATTATTTGTTTGGTTATTATTCCATCCCTTTAACCTGTTCCCATCTGTTTCCTTTACATTTTGGGCTTCCAAAAATACTAGAAGTCAAATGATTGTGGCAAAAGAAAGCAAAGGTAGTATCAATAGTCTATCCAAAACAATTCTAAAACATCTGGAGCATTACTTGAACATCGTTGGCATTGACAAAATTCCTACCAGCCAATTGCAAAAGGCAGCTTTACTTACAATAGCTCACATCCTGTCATGATATTTTTACCAGTAACACCATCAAACAATTTTTGCCCCTCCCAGGACTTGGTAAGTGGATAAAAATGCCAAATCCAGACTAAACATCTGGCTGACTGTGCAACAAACTATAATAACCAAACAGAATAACCTGTTGCACTTTCAATTCAACAGAATTTATTTTAAATTAAACCTAAAATTCCCCAAAATGTGAATTGCTTCACTGGTCTTCTGAATGGCAGGATGAAAGGCCAGGAAGAATAATTTTTTCATTGGAAGTTTCCAGGGAAAAGAAGAAGACAATTTCTTATCTTCAAACTGTGGAGATAACCCTTTAATGATAAAAAAAAAAAGACCAAGGGATTCAGATAAGAACACAAGCTGTCCTTCAAAAACTGTAGTCCTTTATATTCAAAAGTAAAGGATCCCATGGCATCTGGCAATCATGCAGCTGCTCTTTTTTTAATTGCCCTAAATTACTTACATACACATTGATGCTACATGCATAGGTCATTCCTTTTGTGTCCCCTTTCTTTTAAGTGGATCAGGGCTACTAGTTCTGAGTTACCAACTTCCAGATGACCACTAGATGCCAGCAAAGAGACACATAAATCTGTACTCTTTATTGCCATATAGTGGTGATCTATCCTTTTGCAGCCCAGTTCTGGTAAACAAAAAGTAGATATTCATAGAACCACACTATAGAAACAAAGGTGAAAGAAAAGACTGGAGCAAGACACTGGCTTACCTCTCCATTATTGCTGGAAATATGAGGAATATGAATGACTACCACTACCATCTACACTTAATTTACCCTGAAAAGTTCATTCACATCTCACCTTTGCTGAATATGCATGTGTCAGATAAACACATAATGCTGTATTGATCTGAACATGAAGCCTTGAGTAGTTGAAACAGAATGTAAGAGGATTTAGTTAAAATAATCAAGGTGACAAGAAATATAATTGTGTCAGCATTAAGAAGGAATCCTTAAAGGCGATGGATGTAGAAACATGAAACATACAAACAAACAAATAAACCTGAATACTAACTACATTCATGTACTGCATAATAGAATTCATTTATCCACAGTCTAAACTGGCAAAGAAATAGATCACCCATGACCTTAGTTTTTAATTTTCAGAATGAAAAAATATGTTGAAGAAAATTAGAAAAACACTTAAGAATTTGATTTCTGGGTTCAAGATACACCTTTCAGCAGAAAGTTATCTATATAGGCTGTGTGCCTATATTAATATTCTTTTCCCCAATAAACGTAACCTTTCTATATACTGAGTAGACATGCCAGAACATGCTGCTTTCCATAAAATTGTTTATATCTTGTTGAAATTGTTTTAATTATGTTGTAAGCCGCCTCGAGTTCCCCTTGACCGGGGAAGAGAGGCGGGGTATAAATCAAATAAATAAATAAATAAATAAATAAATAAATAAAT
>JANHGC010003307.1:97285-108024 GCA_027560395.1 Boaedon fuliginosus | reverse complement strand
CTCAAAAATAAGCCCAAGTGCTTATTTTCAAGTCTAAAAAATTAATAAGGCTTGGTCTTATTTACTGAGAAGCATGGTAGTAAACCCGAGCAGATGATAAAATGTATTTATCACAACAGCAAACTTTACAAAGGGGATAACTGTCAAAACTGCTATAGCATAGGTCTCTGCAATTGTAATTTGGCAAGCCAAGAGTTCCCTTGGGAAAACAAAGCTTAATAAAACCACAGATGTAAGCCGACTTTTCAATCTCCATTTCTGCTCTCCTATAATAGGCTAGCTTGTGTCTTACAGTGACCATGTTTAGAAAAGGAACATTGGCTTTATTTGAATATTAGTTTGCTAATTACAGTACAGGATTTAAGAAATGAAATTACATTCAGTTTATAAGGTGAATGACTCCAGCAGATTTTGATCACTTGGCTTCATTTTGTTCTTTGTATATAGGTGTGATTCTACACACATTTCTATTAAGAAGATAAGGGAAAATAACAGATTAATCCCTTGAGAAATCAGCTGAATGATATCTCTAAATTGTATACAGCATTATCCAAAGAATTGTAATCTTAGAAATTCTGATTAATTAAATTTTCACTATTGGCATGAATGTTCCTTGGGTCAGTCATAGTCTCTTAGTTCAAATGAAGGATTGCTCTAGGAAAGAAAATAGTAGGTGGGAACATTTTGTACTTGTCTTGAATTATACAAAATTGAGGCATCATTATGATTGTTGGTTACACAACCAGCCAAATGTTTAGATTGTGTTTGGTATTTTTGTTTATCTACTGAGTCCCTCTCAAGGACCTGGAATAGGCAGGTTATGTTGTTTGATAGCATTAAAGGTATTGTTGCAAGCTGTAAGATATTCCAAATAAAGAAATTATTTCAGGCTTTAAACTGTTCCAAATAAAATTAAGCAATTACTGATGATGATTTTATCAGTTCCTATGATGTTCAAGTTCTCCTGGATCCACAGCTGCAATTAGACCAGCATTTGGCAGCTCTGGCCAGGGGTACTTTTGCACAAGTTCACCAGATGCACCAGTTGCGCCCCTTCCTGGACCAGGAGGCGCTCCTTACTGTCATTCATGCCCTCATTACCTCTAGATTAGATTACTACAATGCACTCTATATGGGGCTACCTTTGAAGAGCATTCAGAAGCTTCAATTGGTCCAGAATGAGGCCACACGAGTGATTACGGTGTACCTCGGTGCACCCATAAAACACCACTCCTCTGTGAGCTGCACTGGCTTCTGATATGCTTCCGGGTGCAATTCAAGATGTTAGTGATGATCTGCAAAGCCCTACATGGCTTAGGACCAGGTTACCTTCAAGACTGCCTTCTTCCACCTCATGCCTCCCAGCACCCCATTAGATCCCACAGGGTTGGCCTCTTACGGGTCCCGTCAGCTAAGCAGTGCCAGCTGGCGTGGCCACGGATGAAAACCTTCTCTGTGGCTGCTCCGGCCCTCTGGAATCAGCTCCCTATGGGGATCCAGACTGTCCCAAATCTGTTAGCCTTCTGCTGAGCTGTGAAGACCTGGCTCTTCCAGCAGGCTTAGAATAAATGACTCCCCTGTATGAACAGGATTGTATGCCTGTTTTTATGTGTGTGTGTTTAAGAATTTTAGAGAACTGTTTTTAGATTTTATTGTTAATGTTTTTATTGATAATTTTAATGCTTATTGTCTTTTTTATATATTGTTGTATGTCGCCTTGTGTTCCCCTTGATGGGGGAAGAAAGGCGGGATATAAATGTAAATAATAAATAAATAAATAAGTGGTGCTCCAGATAATTTGCACCCAAAATGCCTATTACACTTGGTACTATCTTTGCTTTCTTTTCCCATCATACTACCTGTTCACAACAATATGAAGTCACAGCTGCCATTTGATGTTGTTATTTCATACCATTGAGGTCTTCCCAAGCACTTAGGATGTCATAATGTATGACTGTAATACATGTGCACATGAAAGCAATGCCGCTTTTCCATTCATAGATAGAAATTTTGTCAATGCAGAAGTCTGGAAACGGGGTAGTTTCCGGCTTCTGGGAGGCCTCCGGAGCCTGGGGGAGACCATTTTCGCCCCCCCAGAGGCTTGAGGAAAGCCTCTGGAGCCTGGGGATGGCGAAAAATGGGCCTCCCAGAAGTTCCAGAAGTCCAGAAATGGGCCTGTTTCCGGCTTCCGGAGGGCTTCCAGAGGCCGGGGTGGAGGCTCAAGGAAAGCTTCTGGAAAGCCCTCCCTGCCATGGTGCAAGAGGCCGACTAGACCTTGCCCACCATGACCACGCCCACCCAGCAACCGGGCACAGAACTGGTTGCTGAAATTTTTGCAGCGCTGCCAGAACATAATTATTTTTATAAATGTTCCAGTGATTCATTTTGGTGATTGTGTTATGATGTTGTTTATGATCAGTTTGTTTGATCTTCTTGAATGAGCCGGGTACATGATCTAGTGTTTCTTCTGTTTCTTGCACAATCTGTACTTTGAATCATTTCACATTTTTTTCAGTTCTGGCCTTGATTACTTTAGTTCAAATAGCTTGCCATTTTGAGCAGCCAGAATCAAGCCTTTCTTTTTTAATATTCCAGTTCTAGGTTTTTTTTTTCCATTGTCAGGTTTTATCTTTATCCACTTTCCCCTGAACTTTTGTGGAAATTGACTATATAATCCTTTTCCTTGCTAGGTTTCTGTTTATGTATTTATGACCTCATTTTAATATTCACTTTTGTTTCTGATACATTCAATAAGTTCCATCAATGACATCACTGTGTATTCTTGGTTATCTTTTATATAATTTTCCAGTGTATGCTTTTTTCTTTGAAAGTTTGTTAAACTTGAAATAAAACTCTTTTCATTTATGTCGGTCACCTATAATCTATCAATATCACTATGGGGATGTAGTGCATAGAGAATAATCATCACTTTTCTTGTTTTTCAGTCCAAACTGTCCAATTCAGCTAGGGTCTAGTTAATAATTTTAGCAGTGTATTGCATCATAATTGTTGCCCAAATATGGTATTAAAGATATGGTATTGATGGTATTATACATTTATTTCTGCATAAAAAAGCACTGAGGTATCTGAACCCACAACAATTAAATGAGCTATCACCCTGAGTCATGGTTCCTATAAAAACAAGATAAAATTCCAAGTTTTAGAATAAATGTACTACAGCAAATTTATAGCAACAGTATTACTTTTTTCTAAGAATCTTTTAGTTCTTTAGAATTATTCACAATGCTGAGAGGCATTTTTCTCCTTGTTATTTTTAATAAATGTGTTGCTCCCATGCTGTGAGAAAGCTGTTTCTCTTATGCACAACATTTTCCTTCTGAGATTATTTGATGAAATTTGTTTGCGCTTTATTATTTTGGAACAGGCCGGGGGCTCAATCTACCATATTTTTTGTAGTATAAGATGCTCCAAAGTATAATACACACCTAGCTTTTGGGGAGGAAAACAAGAAAAAAAAATCTGCCTCTGCCTTCCAGCAGTTTGCCTCTTTGCAGCAAACAGCCTGGTCAACTTCAGCACAGCCCGATTAGCACAAGCAGCTGATAGTCGGTTCGATTGGCCTGCCAACGACCAACTGTTTCAGGCTACAGGGATCACCATCGCATTTTGCTGCCTCCATGTACCCCACTTTTGGTGTCCGCGCCATTTTCCACCCGTTCTGATCCCCGCCATCCAGAATGGGCTAAAAATACAGCGCACAGAAACCAAAAATGGGGTGTGCGGAACCTAAAAATGGGATGTGGGGGCTGAAAACGAGGCATGCAGAGGCAGCAATCGGCAATGGCGATCCCTGTAGCCTGAAACAGCTGATGGTGAGGAGGGCAATCCAACCGATAATCAGCTGCTTGTACTAATCTGGCTGTGCTGAAGCTGACGAGGCAGTTTGTGGTTTGCTGCAAGGAGGCAAATTGCTGGGAGGCAGAGGCCGAAGGGTGTGGGCCAGTGAGTGCACTGGGATTCAGCAACATTCGCTGTAAAAGACGGGCAGACATTTCCACTCACTTTTTTTGGGAGAAAGTGCGTCTTATACACGGAAAAATACGGTACTTCTACGTTCAGTTTCACTGCAAGTGGCAAATATGGTATGTTAAATATGTAGAATGCAGTCTGTTAATATGAATGCGATCAGAATAGTAAAAAATGTGCTTGCTGAATTGGAATAAAATTCTTATGGCCCTCTGCAGCATAACCGAAGTAGAATGAGGCTTGATGCTGGGTTAGGTTTTTTTTTCTTCTTGTGTGTAATCAAGCTGTGTAATGAATTTGGTATTTACTGGGAGCATTTGTCTGATTTTATACATTTATGTTTTTAAATGGGTCAGTTGTAATTGAAAATTACTCCTGTTGTGAAAATTACAAGAGAGGTCCAAAATGAAAAATTGCTGTTTAATTAATAAACAAAAACAATCAGTTTATTTTATACTGAATTACGAAAGCAAGAGAAATGGCATTTTGCGATAAAAATACATATAGTCCTATTGCTGGTAGTCCTCAAGTTACGATCATATTTGAGCTCAACATTTCCATTGCTAAGCAAGTCAGTTTTAAATGAATCATGCCCCATTTTATGACCTTTCCTGCCATAGTTGTTAAGCGAATCACTGCAATTGTTAAGTGAATCATGTGGTTGCTAAGTTAATTTAGCTCCCGCCATTGACTTGGCTTGTCAGAAGCTGGCTGGTAAGATTGTTAACGGTGACCCCATGACAGTGCAACCATCATAAATACATATTAGTGCCGTGCCTGAATTTTGATCATGTGACCATGGGGATGCTACAATGGTGGTAAATGTGAGAACTGGTCATGTCACTTTTTTTCAATGCTGTGTTAACTTTGAATGATCACTAAATGAATGTTTGTAAGTAGAGGACTACGGTACATATAAATATATTCCTCCAAAAGATTTTACTTACATTTGTAAGTAAATTTCAAGGATTGTTCCTGACTTTGTCTCTGTTTGCTTTTCTATTTATCCATTAGTTACGATAGATCTAAGAGAAAGTGCTATCTCATTTAGAGTATAGCAGTTGTTGATACTTAGGAAACTAATTTTATAATCTTATGCTTGCAGCGGTTGTTTTGTGAAGGTGTGTCCTAGTTTTTGAAAAAGAAAACTATTTGGACTATATTTATGAAATGGAAATATCTTATTAATTTTAGCTTAATATTAGTGGATTCTAGACTTCGACTTGTTTATTTCTGTAGCATTTTCCAAGAGTATTTTAATTTCTATTTTGGAACTGCGAAAAAGGTTCTGGGAAGAAGTTGGAGTTGCTAGGCATCAACTGAGAGGTAGGAATGCTGTAGGATTGATATTTTTATCTCCTTTACCTTGGTATTGCAAATGTAATAATTTACCAATGTGTTCTTTTAATTCTGCATCTCAGATGGTGTGAAAATTAAAAAAACCTATACTAGCCTGGTTAAAAATATGATTATTTTATTTCCCAGTTCTTAAGGAGAGAAAGAAAATAGGTCAAAACACAAACTGTTTGGAAATGCACACTAGAGTGGTCTTGAAATAACCCAGTTTACATTGCTTTGCCAGTTATATCAAAGCTTTTACTTCGAAGTAAGCATGGTTGCAGTGTCAAGTTTATTCTAGTAAGAAGTCAGTGTAGGTCATATTGGCTGCTACTGTTAAGAGTCAGAGTTAAAAATAATTGCTTGGGTACAGATCTGCACTTAGCAATCCAAACATAAAATGAAACAATATTTTAAATTCTAAGTACTATTTAATTCTGGACAAGCAATGTACATAAAATAATTATCCTTATTCTAGAGCAGATCATTTATTTTTTTATTTTTTTTATTTTTATTACATTTTTTATGCCGCCCAATTCCCGAAGGACTCTGGGTGGCTTACAACATGAATAGCAATAGCACTCAGGTTTTATATACTGCTTATCAGAGCTTTTCAACACATTCCCCAAGCAGTTACAGAGAGATTATTGCCCCCAACAATCTGGGTCCTCATTTCACCAACCTTAGAAAGGATGGAAGGCTGAGTCAACCCTGAGCCTGGGGATTCGATCTGACAACCTGCTGAACAAGTGCTGCATTTAACCACTGCACCACCGAGACTCATACATGTACATCAGAGACCCTATTACAGATTTATACAGTGTGATGTTGCCAAATTTGGGACTGTCTTTGTATAGAAGTCAGTTTGCATTGGGGTTTTAGTCAGTTTTGACTCTAACATATTGCATCTCTCTAGGAGTTCCTCTATCTTCTCTCTCTGTGATAGGGAGAACCTCTTCTCAGTTTTGATTACGTGAACCCCTAAATACTTATCTATTGGTCCGAATGATTTTAGAGAGAAGTGTTGCTTTGGCTGTTTGGCAAAGATGTCACATGTTCCCCTATTTGACCCAAAACACATCAAATCATCAACATAGCCCAGTACCTTTTCCAAAATGCCTTTTGCCCTTTTTATAAAGGCACATTTATCTTCAGGTGACTTAAAATAGCCCATTTCTTTTAGAATGTCGTTAAGGCAAGAGTACCACATTTTGCCAGATTGTTTTAACTCATATAAGCTTTCTTGTAATAACCACGTATGGCTATTACAAAACCTGGGGGACCTTTAACATAATTTTCTCTATTTAATTTTGCATGGAGATACGTGTTTTGCACATCGAATAGGTACATGGGTTCATTTCAAACTGCAGCGATGGATAAAGCGGCTTTTACGCTTTCTGGTATTACTGTGGGAGAGTAGGTTTTGTCATAGTCTTGGTGATAGCATTGTGCATATCCTTTTGCCAGTAGTCTAGTTTTGTAGACAGTGCTGTTGTCAGGATTTACTTTGACTTTGTAAACCCATCTGGTCCCAATAGTTTTTTTCCCCACTGGGTGTTTGCTCAACTGGTGTGTAAACTTATAGGTCTTTTAAGCTTTGCATCTCCCGCTGTATAGCTTCATGCCATTTGTCCTGTTCTTCCCTTGGGAGTTTGGGAACATCTGCATATGAGTTGGGTGTGTCCAAAGCCATTTTGGCCCATTTTGTTCATTTTCTGGGACAAAGATGGTATTCTGTTGGTGGACTACTTATCTCAGGACTCTAGTATCACCAGACAGTATCATGCTAACCTCCTGGGCCAGCTGAAGAAGGCAATTAAGAAGAAACACCATTGAAAGTTAACAAAAGGAATCGTTTTTTTGCAGGACAATGCACCTGTGCACATGTCCAACATTGTGGCTGCCAAATTGAACACCTTGGGTTTCCAATTGGTCTACCATCCACCCTATTCACCTGACCAGGCCCCTTTGGACTATTATCTGTTCTTGACTTTGAAGAAACACCTGAAAGGGCAATGTTTTGATGACATTTCTGACATCAAAGATGCTGCTGAGAGCTGGTTTGCAGACTTTTATGTGAACAGTCTAGAAAAGCTGCAACTATGCTGTAACAAAGGCATCAATCTCAGTGGGAGACTATGATGAATAAATGTGTTATTTCATAATTCTGGCTCTCTTCTTTCTGGGCAAAGCCAGGAACTCTCAGCATCCCCTCATATATACAAATCTAATCTAGCCCTTTGTCTTCTTCACTGTCATGTAGCCACATGACTGCTCTGCTTCAGTTGTAGGATGGAACTGGCAATGATGGAGAGCATGAACCCTTGGGTAAACTCTGGTTCCTCCCTTTCCAATGGGAGGAAAAGCGGGAAAGTAGGTAAACTCCCCCTTCTCAGGTAACACATCATAATATGGCTTAGCAATATTCCAACAGCCCCTGATCCAGCTAACCATCCAGAAATTGAAGAACCTGGCTTTTCCCTTGGGCATCGAGACCAGGATATTAATCGAGCTTGGTATGTATGTACGTACATACACACCCACACACACACACATACAAACCAACAAATTTGGAGACAGACTTGTCAATGAAAAACAAATTAGAATAAAGACAGAGTGAAAAGACTTCTGGCAATTTACTCTGGGGGTGATTTTAATTTCTCTTTCTTCCATTTTGAAGCTTGTCTCAAGGAAAAACAGTTGCCATGGAAGAGTCTCTTCTCAAGCTGGCATTAATTTCCTTTGTTTGCTTTGGGGGACCCTGTGTATTTATGCAAATGAATTATATGTAAACACACCTGACTGTATATTGACATGGAACCATTTGCAGTCAAAAATTAGCAGTGGGTGGGGAAAGGAAGAGAGTGAAACTGGTAAAATTCTGTCTGGTCTTATTTAGGCTTTGATAACTTCATGTTTTATTGGCGTAATGGGAGCTGTCAGAATGGCCTGAGCTGAAAGCAGATGTTCTTTCTGCTTTACTTGAGCAGAATCTTCCATTTACCCTTCAGGCAAAGCAGGTGTCTGCCATTCTTCAGCGCCATCTTTGCTGGATCTGCCTTCACTTCAGCACGGGCCGGTCTAGTAATACTGCTCAAGAGATGCATCTGAATAGCTCTAAGAAGCCTCCAAAAACAGCAGTCGGTGGGGGTGAAGGGCTGGTGGTACAAATTATGGAAGGAAAGAAGGAAGGAAGGAAGGAAGGAAGGAAGGAAGGAAGGAAGGAAGGAAGTTGGGCTTGGAATATAAAGGAAAGGGAAAAGGAAGGGAAAAACAAATCCAGTAAAAAGAAACCTGCAACCAGCTACCCTGAAAAGAAAACAAGCTGTTAAGAAGGCAAAAGGAACTTGCTTGCTCTAGTGCAGGTGCATGGTTGGGTAGCTGCCAGGCTCTTCGAATCTGTAGATTGCATATTAACATTTGCCAGGCTTGAGAAAGCAGTTGGTATTTTTTTTCAAGAAGAAAAGAGAAACATCAAAGGCAATCTCCCCCCAGCTCTTAGAACTAATGAAGATTCTAGTTCTTGGATGGTAAAGCGTGCCAAGTGAAACTCTTACCTGAGCCTTCCCCAAGCTGGTGCCCTCCAAAGGATTGGAAGGACTTCCATTCCACTGTGGCTGAGAATTCTGGAAAGAGCAGGCATCTCTTGCCTCTTCCATCCTGCGATTATTCTGCAACTTTTGTTTTTCCGAGATACCTCTACACACACACACACACACACACTGTTTATACATTTAGTATTGGCTATTAAAGCCAAGTGAAAATCAGAGATACATTTTCCACACTGCTGCTCGGTGGCCTCTCTGTATGAATCTGTGGAAGGCTGTGGAGATGTTAACATTCACGATGGGGTTGTCTCACTATATCCGTGGTCTTAAGTATTAGAGAGCCATGGTGGCACAGTGATTAGAATGCAGTATTGTAGGCTAATAGTTCTGGGTCAGTTGTGGGTCAGAACTGAAGAAGCTTCTTGGATGAGAAGTGAATTGTCTTCAAGGAAAAAAACAAACAAGAAAGTCCAGATGCTTTTTGAAGAAGCACCTTTGGGTCAACCATGACCTGGATTATTCAGACCCTCTATAGATATTCAACCAATAGTTATCTTTCAGAAACATCTGCATTCTGCAAGTTAACAACCAATACCAAGGATTCCACAGTTCAACCTTGAGCTACTTATATTCTCTTTCTATATCTCCGGGGAAGGGGTTGCAACTGATAGTCCTCTAAATATTGCTGAATTACCACATTAGGTTGCTGAACCAGAATCTGGTTTTCAGTCTAGATGCCAGATTAACAATACCAGAAGCTTTTTCAAAAGCTCATTCCTTTCAGATAGGTTCTGAAGCAATGTGGTTGGTCCTGTAGACTACAGATAGTTCTTGACTTACAACAATTCATTTAGTGACCATTCCAAGTTACAACGGCACTGAAAAAAGTGATCATTTTTCACACTTACAACCATTGCAGGATCCCTGTGGCCATGTAATCAAAATCCGGACACTTGGCAACTGACTCCTAACTGCTGATTGCTAGCAGTTCGATTCTGACCAGCTCAAAATGGACTCAGCCTTCCATCCTTCCAAGTTCCATAAACCCAGATTGGTGGGGGGCAATAGGCTGACTCTGTTAACCACTTTGAGAGGGCTGTAAAACACTGTGAAGTGGTGTATAAGTCTAAGTGCTATTGCTATTGCTACAAGGATATGAGTGAGGAGGATAATTGAATGTGAAATAGGTTGGCATCCCACTGTCACAGTCGTATGATTTCCTGGTATGATTTCCTGATAAGGTGGTCCAGCCTCCCAGCCCCCAAAAGTATAATTCCAAAGAATTCCTGAATGCTTTGTTGAGGGAGGAGCACTGAGTGACAGTGCTAGTAATTCTGTTGAGGTCTTCTTCCTGTCAGAAAGGAGTGCTGTCAGTCTAATTGCTTCTGTGGTCACTATTACATGGTAGGATGACTCTGATTTTTAGATACATCTTAGTATCTCTTTCTACACAAAGAGACAGATTGACCGATGGGTGTAGCATAGGTGGCAGAAATCTTGATAAAAGCATGAGTAAAACAGATTAGAGCACATTATGGGACCTATCACTCAATGAAGGCAACAAAGAAGATCAGGTTTACATACACACAATACCATTTTACAATCTTGATTCAGATAGACTGAGGTTGCCAAATGATTATTAACATTAATCTTTGAATAATCATCTTTGTAAACTGAATTTTTGGAGAATCTAATCCCTTCCAGAACTCCATGCATAGTAAAATAATTCTCTCTTCATACTCTGCCAGTACCTATATTTTGTATGAACTACCATAAATTTTATTTATTAGATTTATACCCCGCCTCCCTTCCCCGGTCAAGGGGAACTCGAGGCGGCTTCATTACATTATTAGATTTCAACTAGTC
>JANHGC010003307.1:58789-73458 GCA_027560395.1 Boaedon fuliginosus | reverse complement strand
GCATTTTCAGCCTCCTATACTCAACATTCGGAGTATAAGATGCACCCAGATTTTCACCCTCTTTTAGGGAGGAAAAATGTGCGTCTTATACTCCAAAAAATACGGTAGATTTGAGCGGAATTGATTCTTTATATAGTGCATTCAGAAAGTATTCAGATCCCCTTCACTTTTTGTCAATTTTGTTACGCTGCAGGTCCCTCCAGAGATGTTCAATAGGGTTAAAGTCAGGGCTTTGGCGGGGCCACTCTAGGACATTCACAGAGTTGTCTCTAAGCCTCTCCTGTGTTGCCTTGGCTGTGGTTTAGGATCGTTATCATGTTGGAAAGAACCTTTGGCCCAGTCTGAGGTCTGAATGCTGAGGCACAGATTTTCATTGAGGGATATCCCTGTACTTTCCTCCATTCAGCTTTCCCTCAAACCTGACCAGTCTCCCAATGCCTGCTGCTGAAAAATACCCCCACAACATGATGCTGCAGATTAGTGAGAAAGATGAATTTCAACAACTGTATAATCAGGCTGAAGCATATCAAAATTGACAGAAGTGAAGGGGTTCTGATTGTATTCGACTTTTAAGCATACCTATTTTTAAATAGAAATTACATTCAGGAATTTCTTTTTTCAGATTTCTCTGCTATTCTTGAACTTGCAGCCCTATGCGGCTTTAGACAGCCTTTTTTCAGTCCTTTTCTGTAAAGCAGATTCTTATATCACTCTGTTGCTGTGTTATTTTGCCCCTCTAATTTTTGGTTGGCGAAGGGATTCTGCCCTTCAGGTGGAGAAATCAGTCCGATGGGCAGCCCTTTCACTTTCAAAGAGGCTGGCTGAAAAAGATCTGTCCCAAAATCTAAGTAGGATTTGGCTAAGTAGGATTTTAATAGTAAATTTAAAAAGGTACCATTTTCTGTACTAGAGCTGGAATCATCATCATATATTTGGTGACATCTTTTCACTATCTCTTCATGTTAGTCTGCACAAAGATCAGTCTGCACTTTCAGTCAGCTATTCTTTAAAATTGTAGTGGTTCACCTTATTTTGTCAACTTTGCTGTTTCAGTGGTAACTTCTTCCTTACAACAATGTCTCAGATATGTTTGAGCATGCTGGGATAAATGGATTAGGCAACCGAATTTTTGGTGGGAGTAGTTAATTTATTTCATAATAGGTATTGAACCATCTTCAAAATTGGGAATGTAAAACAAAGAAGATATTTTTGCTAGCCACAATATTGATTAAGACACATGGTGCTAAATTGGCTTGGTAAATTTGGAGGCTCTTATAATATTTCTGAGCTTAAAAGAGAGATATTGGATCATGGTTAAAATTTATGGTGCTTAACGGACTTCACTTAGGTTTTCTGGTGGTCACTAAAGGTACTAATTTGGAGCAGATCAAAATAGTTCTTTAAAGTAGTTCTTGAGTTACAACAGCAATTTTAACCAGAATTTCTGTCACTAAGCAATGCAGCTCTGAAGTGCAATGTTATAGCTTAGTGATGGCATTCCAATTGTTATCCTAATACCAGGATTGCATGAATCATTAAGTGTGAAGAGGCAAGACTCCCAGACAAGGAATGTGGGTGCTGTGTGGGGTTGTGTGTGTTTGCCATGAGTAGGTGTTACAGAGTGCACAAGTACTGCACAATGCAGACCGGCCAGCAGGGATTGCAGGCAAGGAGGAGCTTGGAAAGAGGGAAGAAGGGGATGCTGTGGAGGACGGGATCCCTGGGATTTCGTCTTTTGTAGCAGAGCTCCTCGGGAGAAAAAGCTAGAGCAAGTCATGGGAGCAACTTATGACTTTCTCTGTCAACTACCCTATTAAGTTTGTTGGGAACACCTGGAAGGGCCGCCTCGAGTTCCCCCTTGGGTGAAGAGAGGCGGAGTATAAATCAAACAAACAAACAAACAAACAAACAAATAAATAAATAAATAAATAAATAAAGGAAGCCGCAAATAATGATCCCCTACCTGCAAGATGCTGCAACCATCATATGTGCAAGCTGGTTGCTATGTGTCTTAATTGTGGTCACACAAATGGATGGGTGCTGTGATGGCAGGAACTGGACCAATCCGATATACTTTTAGTGCCTTTGCAACTTTGAACTGAAAAACTGGTTGTAACCTGAAAACTACCTATATTGCTTACAAGTGATAGCAGTAAAATCCTTAGGATAAACAGCAGACGTTTGCAGCACTCTTCTCCATTACTCCTAGCTTGATAAAAGAAAATTCAGTGGTGAATATAGGAAGATTTGTAGAGTTCTTTGTGGCATATTATCTGAGGATGTTTATATTAAAATGTAATAAAGAATCATTAGATAGTTGTGGGCTTAGTAAAACATAATTGAATAATTGTATTGGAACTGTTCATACGTAGAGTGGATGAGAGAAAGGCATTAAATTGTTTATTTTGTATGTCAGCTCCCCATAGTCAGTTGCTGCTGACATTTTTCAGTTCCTGAATGTGACTCTAAAAATAAGCTATCTGAGCATGGGAAAAAAAAAATAAAACGATGTGAAGAGGAATGTCACTGTCATGAACTCCTTTTATTAATTTTTAACCTGGCTCTTATGTATGTGAATGGGAGGCAGACATCCAAAAATGAACATTTGTCACAATTACATTGATTATAGTCTTATGTGGAATTCCTTAACTAAACTGTACACAAAAGCTTTGTTTTGAGATTCTGATGATTTGTCTTACACTGAGATGGTGAGGTACATCACTGTTGATATTTTGAAACTGTTGATATTTTGAAACTTCATGTACAGTTATTCTTGATAGTCACCTGTTTAGGGACCCACTTTCTATGCCCCCAATTTACTGAGATTCTTGTGAGGTTTTCACGCTGCTTTGATTTGACAGACATAAAGTGTAAATCTCTTCTAGTCATGAATTTGTTTTGCTTGTTTTAATTTTCATTTGTGATCTTTTGAAATGTAGCAAGAAGTAGAAAACTTCAAGAAGGTGAATATGATCAGCAGAGAGCAGTTTGACACTCTTACCCCTGAGCCTCCTGTTGATCCAAATCAAGAAGTTCCCCCAGGACCACCCAGGTTCCAGCAAGGTATGGGTTTTCATAGACTCCCTTATTAAACAAATTCCAGTAGGATCTTTTGACAAACATTCAGTCCTCACTGCTGTATTTTTAAGCTGTTGCTATCTGGTTTTCTTGTTTGTTTTTTTCTTATAAAGCATCTAGAACAGGGGTTTCCAACTCATATTGTCACGGTGATGTCATGTGACGTTTGGGGACTTTTTTCTCCTTCGCTAAACCGGGCGTGGGTATGGCCAGCACGTGACATGTCTGGCTCGTGGGCCAGGAGTTTGACAGCCCTGATCTAGAAGGTCTTTCTGTTTCATTTTATTGTTTATCAAATTGATATGCCCGCCCATCTTACACAAGGTGACCTTGAGTAGCATACACTAAAAATGTTACATTTATTTCAGGGCGCAAATCCATCATTTTATCTTGCTTTCTAAAACTTCATTGCTTTCACTTCTTTTTCTTAAAGGGAATAGGAAAACAACAGTTTCTGAGCATGGATGCTGATGTTTTTATTTATTTTTGTATAAACATAGTTTAAACATAACTATTTTTTTTTCATTGTAGTTCCAACCGATGCTCTGGCAAATAAACTCTTTGGTGTGCCCGAACCTTCAACCATTGCCCGATCTCTGCCAACAACTGTACCAGAATCCCCAAACTACCGCAATGCAAGAACTCCCCGGACCCCTCGTACACCTCAGCTGAAAGACCCCACACAGACACCTCGGTTTTACCCAGTGGTGAAGGAAGGCAGATTGATAGATGCCAAGGTAAGGCCTGCGCATCAGCTCCTTCTGTATGCATATAGATTATTGGGTATCTCTTGACTCAACTAGAATTCTTTGTGAACCTTTAGCATTCATACAGAACATGTTATGTGCTCCTTCTTACAGACACCCCGGAAAAGGAAAACACGGCACAGTTCAAATCCCCCAATGGAATGTCACGTTGGTTGGGTGATGGATTCTCGGGAGCATAGACCTCGAACAGCATCCATCAGGTACTAAAAGGCATAATGAATTTCACTGAAGTTGAAAAACAAAATATTGGGAGATCCTACTGAAGAAACTGTATGAGTTATCTTCTTCCTCATAAGTCAGTGTCCTCTTTACTCAGAATAATTTCTTAATTAGCAATTAAGACTTTTTCAGAAAAAGCTTTCAGATTAAAGTCTGACTGACTATATTATGTCTGTATTTACTTTTGAACATTTGAGCAGTTGGTTCTTATATTAACACAATTTTTTTAAAAAATTATCTAGTTCCAGTCCTTCAGAAGGCACCCCAGCTATAGGAAGTTATGGCTGCACCCCACAGTCATTGCCTAAGTTCCAGCATCCTTCCCACGAACTCCTGAAAGAAAATGGCTTCACACAACATGTCTACCACAAGTACCGCCGGCGCTGCCTTAATGGTGAATTGTGTAGATACTGCTGAACTTGTCATGTGTTTTTTGTGCAGATTATAGTGAATAGAGCAGGCAGTTTGCCTATAACTTGGCCAAATTTAGCTTCTTGGCAGTGATATTCTTTGCAAATCTTCATTATTGTTTGAAGTAATAAGCTGTAGACCAAATCTGCATGTAATGCAAAGAGCATGGCTTACTGTGAATTGGAGGCAGAAAAGAATTCTCTGTTCTGCATGGTTATCTGTTCACTTGTACAAAGCTATATGTGAGCATGTAGTTTAATCACTTTTAATTGGTGTGGGCCTGGGCCATTTTGAAGATAAAGTTTCCATTCATTTAAAGCCAGTCTTCTTCCATTCACTATGTAACAGTGATGGTGAATATTTTTGTCGTGTGCTGAAAGTGCGCATGCGCACCCCTGCGTGCCCAATCCCTGCACATGCGCACACGACCCCTATGCATGGGCACACGACGCTGGGTTTCTAGGCCCAAAAAACAGCTGAGGCGCAGCAGAGTCAAAAAACAACTGATCAGCGCTGCCATGCCTATCAGCTGAGCTTCAAATGCCCAAACCAGTTGTTAAATTTAGCTGCCAGTTCACCTGAACAGGCAAGTAAATTTACCGGTTCGGGAGTTTGAAGCTTAGCTGATCGGTGCTGTCATGCCTCAGCTGTTTTTTGGGCCTAGAAACCCTGGGTCGCACACGCATATGCGGGGGGCGGGGGAAGCGCGCGGATGCGCAGTGGAGCTGACTGGGTGATGGCTCGCGTGCCAGCTGACATGTCTCCGCGTGCCACTTTGGGCACGCCTGCCATGGTTTCACCATCACTGCTATATAATGTCATTTAAGATAGCAATCCTGGCTGCTTTATAAATGACATTGCTACAGAAATTTCTCTTATCTGGCTTCAAGATCCAAAGGCTCAGGTATTCAGCAGATTCTTAATTTTGTGTATAATAGAAACGTAATGATGGGGATTGTGTGTATTTTGTTTTTTGGATGAAGTGAAGTATTTTAATTGGCTTGCACTTTAAAATAGTTCTTAAGTATTTTCTTCTTCGTTTTTATCCAGAACGGAAACGACTGGGCATTGGCCAGTCCCAAGAAATGAATACTCTTTTTAGATTCTGGTCATTTTTCCTTCGGGATCACTTTAACAAGAAAATGTATGAGGAATTTAAGCAACTGGCTCTGGAGGATGCAAAGGAAGGGTACAGGTATGTCCAAACCTGTTTATTGCATCATTATAGTTGGCATTTTAAATATAGAAAGGGGGTCACATGGATTGATCTTGGCTTTAGTAAAAATATGATGATAGCCTTTTTAAAGGGATATTAGACGGATAGTTTGTCTGACTTACTCAAACTCTTGTAAGAAAAATTAGAGCATCTGAAGGAAGTAGTGGTGTTACAAATAGTATGGTCTTGCAGGTATGGACTGGAGTGCCTCTTCAGATATTACAGTTACGGACTGGAGAAAAAATTCCGGCCTGACATATTTAAAGATTTCCAAGAAGAAACTATAAAAGATTTTGAGGCTGGTAAGTGTTTTTTTTTTCTGGTAGCATATAGAAATATCAGTGGTTGATATTTCAGGGAATTTTTATGCCAATAAATTGTGGGACATTTTTCCAATAACTATGCAATCTTTCTTTAGAATAAATAGTTGGAGTTTTGATTACTCTGTGATTCCAAAACTGTAGTATGAGAAGTTCCTGACTTCTGAGGCCAAGATTACCTTTAGCTTTATGCTCTTTTGACTTAAGTAAAAAAAAGGCCAGCTGCTTTCTTATCCCCTTTGTCTCTTTCCTCACCCCCAGCTCCCCGTGTGTGTGTGTAGCTAATAAAAAGTCTGTTCTCATGTGTTGCTAAGTTGCCAATTTTTGTCACTCTAATATTTGCCTTCTTGCTGAAATGAAATTGGATTGGTTTCCTGTGTTAGATGAGACTTATTCTTAGTTTTTTGTCCCTTGTTAATAGGCCAGCTTTATGGGCTTGAAAAATTTTGGGCCTTCTTAAAATATTCCAAAGCCAAAAACTTGGACATTGACAGCAAATTGCAAGAATACCTCAGCAAATTCCGCCGCCTTGAAGACTTCAGAGTTGATGTGGGTACAAATTACTGTTTCTTCCTTGTAATACAAATATTTCTAATGGTTGTGTTTACTCCAAAGTTTGTTTGTTTGTTTATTTATTTAAATTTATATCCCACCTCTCTTCCCCAGTCAAGGGGAACTATATCAGGCATAGTGTGCACAGAGTCGGTTAATAATAATGTGTTTGAAATAATATGAAGTGATAGGGAAATTCTGCTTGTAAATGAATGGTAATCACTGGCTGAGTGACTTTGGGCCTGACACACTCTCTGCCAACCCACTTTATAAGATTTTTTTTGAGGAAAAAAAAGGCAAAATTAAGTTTTACTGCTAACTGGCAGGAAAGGTCAAAAGTCATGGATACATGATGTCTGCCTTAACAGTGATTCACTTAACGACTGGCAAAAATTAGTAAAATCATGTGCGATCACATGATGTCTCACTTAAGTGCCACACTACTTAACAAATTTTCCAGTCCTATTGTGCTTGTAAGCCAAGGACTATGTATGTATGTATGTATGTATGTATGTATGTATGTATGTATGTATGCATGCATGCATGTAAAGGGAAAAATAAAAATATATTAATAAATATATTAATAAAAGCACTACCAAACAACAACATCTATCTTTGGGAAAGATTCAGTGGGGGATAAAAATGCTAAGTCCAATTTAAACAGCTGGTTGATTGTGCATTAAACCATAGTAATAGTAATAAATAAAAGCCAGTTTGGTCTAGTGATTAAAATATCAGGCTAGAGATTATGAGTTCTAGTCCCATTTTAGGCA
Source organism: Boaedon fuliginosus (assembly GCA_027560395.1). Classification (NCBI taxonomy): domain Eukaryota; kingdom Metazoa; phylum Chordata; class Lepidosauria; order Squamata; family Lamprophiidae; genus Boaedon; species Boaedon fuliginosus. Next base: position 66,122 of record JANHGC010003307.1, on the reverse strand, counting down.
ATGAAAACCAACTGGGTAGCTTTGGATCAGTCACTTCTCAGCCCACGATATCAGGCTCAGGAAACAAACCAGAGTCGGTCAATTCCTGTCCAACCAATGGATCGAAATTTGATTTGGGGGAAAAAAAAGCCAACATTACACTTGTATGAAAGTGCTAAGCAGGAAAAAAAAATATTTTTTATAAAATAATATCCCACTCATAAATGAAAATTTTGAATGAAGGTATGGATATCAAGACTTTAGGAACTAGAATTGGAAACCATATTTTGAAATGGACTACCACTCCTGAGGGCTCATTCTAGTTTATCCAGTTCAGACATGGCAAAGTTGAGTGCTGTAAGGTCACTATCCTCTTTAATTTTCTCCTAAAAGTTTTTTTTTTTGCTAAATGACTATATAATCTTCCCCATAACATTTCAAAGTAGAAGAAAAAGGTTTTAAGATCTCAGTTTTGAAAGTGTGGGCCAAGTACGCAAGCAATAAGTACTAAAAAAAAGTGGGGCTTTGAAGTACTATTACTTTTTTTAGAATATTTTTTTTTATATTTCTATATATTTCTCTATCTCTGTGTGCTAATCTTGAAGCAATATTGAGATGCTACATAAATCGATCTAATGGCTTTTTTCTCATTTCAGCCTCCTATAGGGGAAGAAGGTAGCCACAAGAGATATGCTGCAACCATAGGAGTAGATGGAAGGAAGCGATACCCATCTCAGTCTTCCAGCAAGACTGTTGGCCATACTCCATCCAATCCAATGTCTGCCTCATCCAGCCAAGTCCCCAACTCATCGAGCCAGGAAGATGCCAAAAACCTGAGCGAGCCACATGCAGTTTCCACAGCCACAGTGGAAACCCAAACAGTGGGGAAGTAGACATACTAGAACTACCAGTGGAAAAGGGGGCAGGGAGTTGGAATGTCAAAGTTCAAGACCAGGCTGCTTTCGGGGAGGTGGGGCTATACAGTGCATATGATTTTTCTTGTTGGCTGGAAAAACAAGATGATCCAAGTTGAATGCATCTTTTTCCTCGCTGTGATTAAGTCATTGATTGGAGCCAGACCTTCACATTTTCATGTCTTAGCGCCTTTCAGGGGTTAGGTTGGGTTGGGAAAGGGGAGATTTTTATAAATATAAATATTATATATATATTATATATATATATCAAGTTTTAAATTATTGATAGAAGTTTGTTTGGATAAACCAAAATTACTCTGCATCATGCAGCCTCACAATCCAGCTCCTTCTCCTCCCTCTGAACACTTAACAACTATGCAGCCCACTTGGTAAGCTGGAAGTTTGGACCGAACAATGTAGTGTTATTTGGAGAACTAGCCTTTGGCTTTCCAAGTTCAGCAGGCATCGCCCCTTCTGGATATAGCAATGCACAAGAGGAGTCTCTGCTACTATCACCACCACTTCTGTTGTGGATTCCTCTATGCTGCTCATCTTTTCCATCAGACACCTACGACTGGAAATGAACCAAAGGACCCTGGCTGAAAGTGGGCCCACTTACATTGGGCTTGCCCAGTTCTTTTGCGTGATGGGTAGAACATAAACTTGCACAGTGTCTCCCTTCGCATAGGAATGCTAAGACTTAGCTAAAACAGCTTTCACTTAAAAAAAAAACACAAAACACAAAAAACTTGTTTAAAAAAAAATCTGTTTCTTTTGCTTCCTTCCTTCAAAATTAATAAGTTGCCTTATTGTGGAGTTGGGAACTTGTAGGCATCCCTGACTTGAGCATTTTGGGAAAATGGCATCTCCTTGGGAATCAGCCAGACTGTGATATATTTCTGTTTCCTGTTCAGTGACTCTTGTCTGCAGTAGCTGATGACTGTTTTCCTTTAACCCAGCTGTGATCCGCATCAACTGGAACAATATTGTTGAGATCTAGCTGAATGTTGGTTCACACCACACGAACAGCTTCTCTCCAGAGCAGGGGCATACTGGGGCACTTCAGCCTGCAACTTCTGCTATTGTGTAGTTGATGCTGATGTATGTGTATCAACTGTTAGTGTCCTTTCTGCTACAACTGCATCTGCCATGGCTTCACTTAACTTCCAGGTGCAACGCCATTTTTTTCTCTCTCCCACCAGGACAGGCCAGGATCTCATTCGTTGTTTCATGAAAACTTCCTATTCCAGGATAGATAGGCAGTTGCACCAAGAAAAGAGTAATACAGAGAGTGAGGGTCTAAAGGCATACATCCTTGCTTTTCATCCATGTGGTTGAAGAATGTGTACACAGGAAAAACAGCTTTATCCTAAGCAAAGTAGGATTTTTATGTCCAATCATTTCTGAATTTGAGGTACCTTACTCGTGTTGATTACTTGCAGAGGATTCCCTTTCTGTATTCTACCTAATAATAGCTATGATAATCTGCCTCCCTTCCCTGGAATGACCATGTAGCCAAGGATGCTGCTGTTTAGACTGTTGGCTAGTTGCAGGCATCACACATACAGACAAAAAAAATAACCACTTCATGAATTGGAACCACATCTGTTGTGTCACACCACTTTATACAAAACACCAAGCTTATCTTGGCCGCTATTGGGCTAACTGCTGGAACTTTCAGAGGCTATTCGCATGGCTGAAATTATGTAGAAAACAACTGTCCTGAACTATTGGTGTGAACAGCAGAGAAGGAAATACATGCTATATCATGCTTTTGACAACCTGGTTTGTTTCTCCCTGCATTTTGTTAACTTACCTAATGTACTATTGGTGTTCTGCAGAAAAATCAGCAGGGGGAGGAAGTTCATTATGTCACCCCTGCTTACCATATAGCTCCAAAAGGGGATAAATGGTAGTAAAAGGGTGCAATACTGTTTGTGGTCCTATGTACTATGGCTTAAGTTAAAACAGTCCTCTTCTTTCCTCCTCCTTGGTAAAGCATGTGCAGAGGGCCTTTCTGTAACGTTGAGAATTGGTATCCTCCATTCCTTGCACTTCATTCACCTAGAAAATACTACATATTTTCTGTGAATTCTGCCAGAACTGTCAGATATCTTGGCTATTTCCACATTTAGAGTTCATGTTTCAGGTGTATCCTTGATATTAACGTGCTGGAAAGTACTTTTGTGAGACAATAACAGACCTTAAGTCCCGCAGTTAGTCGTTTGAAGCAGATAAGCGTTAATTTAGTGTTTCAGGGAGTGTGATATTAGGGCGGTTCATTGATTTATAACTCTTGTGGATGGTTTGGTACTAAATACATAGATAACTAAGGAGATGGGTCTTTCTGCCTAGGGTTAGTGCTGCCTGATGTTACTGTTTTTACCTGTATCAAGCTTGCTTTAATGGAAATTTGCCACAGAGTATTCATGAGTGATAGTGCAATGGCCACATAAAGCACACCCTATGGTTCTAGCATGACTGAATAGCATCAGGGTATTGTTTTCTTTCTTTGCTGTGTCACTTGTTATAACAAACCTTCATCTTGTCATTAAGGCATGAGAAATGAAAATCAGCATTCCACAGTTTTCACCAGGTGCAATTACATTGTGATATTGCGAAGTATCCTGCATTAGGAGAACCATGCTAAAATGGAACTAACAATTGGGAATATCATGGCCGTTTCATGAATTGGCTGAAATCCTTACTATCCCAAGATTTCAGTGGGCAGTTAGGCAGATGGACTGGAATGCCTGTATTTTCATTAGGACCAATGCAACTATAAGATATGCTGCCATGTAGTGGTCATTGGTAATTTTTGCCATGCAAACCTTGTAAATCTAAGTATCATAGTTGCAACATGAAATAAACCATACCTTTGGGAACTATGATATAGAAGCAAGTGCTTATGTGTCAAAACCAATGGATACTTGTTCAAAAGCATTCTTGGAAGTAATTCTGGACATTTGTTCTAGCTAACCCTGAAGAATGGGACTCTTCTGAATGCGAATGCTGCTATGTGTGGTTATACAAACTTCACTTTTGCAAATTTAAGATGAGCACTAAGAAGGCAGTCGTAGATGGTAGAAGAAAAATAACTAATGATTAAAAATCTGTGACACCTGTAAGAATGAAAGAACCTGTAAATGTCACACGATTTTTATCAATCTGACAATGTTACAGGTTGGACTGTATAAAAGTTTACTGTTTGAGAGAAGTTATTTATCATTGAAAGAAGGTTTGGGAAGATTTATTGATGACAGACTCCTGCACCAGCTTAGAAAGACATCAGTAGAATATGCTGTAGTCATGTAATTATAGGCTACTCATAAGTCAGAAGGCATCACACCAATCCTATAAATAGAAATTTCTTTGGCAAAAATAGGCTCGAATACCTTGTTAGGAAGTGAGTGGATGTTAATAAAATAGTGAGTATCCTATGCTCTCATAATGTGTGAAAGTACCTTCTGGGAACAAAGGCTTTCAGTTGGGATTTAGAAGCTTTCTGTGGTTTCCTAATGTCTCAGATTACTAAATCTCTGAAAGTTTCTGTTCCCCAGTGCAAAGAAAAAGGCATTTTAAAAATAACCTTGTTCATTCTGGGTAGGTATAAATTTTTATGGTCGGGTAGAAGAGGAAGTTGAAATCTGGCTTAGAATGGAAAGACAGGAAAGTAAGTGACCTTTATTACGTGTTGGTGCTGTCATGTCTCTCTACCCCTTTTTGTTCCTCACAATTTTCCAGTTATAGTGCAAAGATTTGTATTTGCCTTTCTTGTTCCAGGTAGCTTGATTGTACTATTAATACACAACACCAAAACCTTCGAGTGCTGCCATGCATTTTTTGTTCATTTGTTTACTTGTTTAAACAGGGCTGGGATTGGAGTTATTTATGCCTTGCTTATTTTATTTTGTTAAGCAATCAAATGTGTTAATACAACAAATTCTGGTGGTCTCTGTCTATCCATATCAATCTTTTAAAACTTGGATTTGTCAAACGATTAGAAAGGCTTAAGAGGGAATGTGTAGTTAGTATTGTTAGATGCCTCCATCTTTAAAAAATCAGTTTCAAATGAGTGGTTTATTGGGTGTGGGAGAGTTCATCTCAGCAACATGGGTTTGGACACTTTTTAAAAAAAATCTACAGATACCTTTTCTGCTAGTTTACATTTTCACTTTCTGAAGACACTTGAACATAGGACCGACTTATCTGTGATGAGCATATTCTATGACTGGATACATGAAAAGGGCATGGGCTTAACCATTCCTGTTTGGTTTTACAGATTTTGTTCTTCCAAGTCTGGCCCTCTAAAACCCTCCTTTTCTTTGGTGACATTATTTTTGCATGTATTCATGTACACAGAAATGACTCATATTTTTGGTTATTCTCTTTTCCACATTCAGTATCATGGTACAAGAAAATGGCTAGGGCCATTGAGATCCCACAGCTAAGGATATGATGTCCTTGGTTTGAGCTTTTACCCTCCAAGACCATTTTCTGATGATAGCATTTATGTGACATGGCCAAATTTCCCCCCTCAAAATTGTTGGCTTGGTTCCTGCAGTAGTGCACAACTATGATGTTTGGAGTTTCATTGGTGTAAAGTCTGTATTAAGCTGCTGAAAATGTTGGATGAACAATCTGGAAAATGCACCATGATTGTTTTGTACACAGGTGAAACTCGTCACCGTAGAAAAGAAAATCTGGTATACCTGCTGTCCATGAGCAGGATGCATATGTGTGTGTGCTTGCTGCTAAAGACAAACCAAATAATTTGTATTCACTTTCAGCTATATTTATTCTTGGGAGGGAAAAAAATCTTTAAAAACAACTGTTACCATATATCACCTGGGAGGAAAAAATCTTAATATAGCCTACCATGCACAATCCCATCTCCTGTTAATAGTATATAATTCTTGACCCATGTGCTAGGATCATCACATTGGGGAGGGGGGAAAGGAAGAGGAAAAATTGTAAAATACTTGAATGAGAGCCTGTATTATAAACAGTAATATTATTCAGAGTATCTGCTTTATAGGCTGATGTGACTCATTATTCTAGTAGTGCTTTTAGTCCTTTGTAATTTGTGGTAATTATGCTTTTTCCTTTTTAATACAAAAATGTATAAAAATAAAAAGCTCAAAAGACCATGTAGTTTCATTTTCATTGCTTTGATTGCATTCACCATTCTGTGCCCATTGTGGAAATCCAATCCTCCTATCCTGATCAGATCTTCCATAGGAAAGGACCACTTGATACGATGTTGTCAGGTAAGAAATTATACTTAATATTCTCGATTTTAATAGTTCTAGGTTGAGTGTCCCCATGTCCCCTTGCTGCAAAATTAATCTTGACTGCCAGAAGTTACTTCAATTATTTTCAAAATGGCCAAAACTTGTGGCAAGCCAGACACTTGCAAAACTCCTTAGAAATGTTGGCGAAAAGTACTAACAGAGCATACCTAAGATAATTCATAATAAAAAAATAGTATATCAGGTTCTCTATGAAGATGGTAAGTCCTAGTAACATGCGCACGTACACACACACACACACACACACACTTGATTCTGTACACAACAAGCAAGAATAAATTTGGCCAGGGTCCATTAGTTGCTTAGAGAGTGCTAATCTAATAGGCCCAAATTCTTTGCAATATGAGCAATCTGATCATAAAAAAAAAGGACTGATGGTAATTTTCAGGTTAGTCATCTGTCCTGAAACAAAACATCTAATGTCTGATCCTAAGTATGGGTCAGGCAGTAGGCTCTCAACTCAGGTAGTCCTCAATTTTCAACCATTTAGTGACCAATAGAAATTACAAAATTTCTGAAGACTTGTGGTTTTCAAGAGGATTTGCAACATCCCCATGGTCACGTGATCAAAATTAAGCTGGCAACTGGCATGTGTTTGACTAGCAGTGTTCTCCGGTCACCTTTTGGGTCATTCCATGCCAACTAAAAAGATTTTAGAAATTGGCCCCACATCATCATCTCAGATTTTGATGAAATTTGGCACAGAAGTTGGTTTGGGGCCCAAATGAAACCATGTAAAATTTTAGCTCACCAGCTCCTATACTATGTCCAAAATGGGTACCCCTTTAGATACCCCACTGGAGACGTGGAGCCAGCAATGTTACAAACCTGCATGTTGAGCTTCCTCCTGTGCAGCCAAAAATGCCCTGAGAGATCCAAAAATGAGCTGTCATACTAATTTGTATATAGATTTCAAAAATCACATCCATTTGACTACAAACTCGATACTTGCAAATGTGGGCTGAAAATTGATAAAAATTGCCCATTGCACCAATATTCAGTGCCTTATAGTCTGGAAACTTACAAGTATACAGTTGCTGTTTTTGGCAGTTTGATTTACACTTACGTAAAGAGTGTTAGGTTAAAAGCACAAGTTTCTCACTTTATTCGTCTGAGCTATAAGGCCTA
>JANHGC010003307.1:43434-56303 GCA_027560395.1 Boaedon fuliginosus | reverse complement strand
TATTTATTTATTGGATTTATATGCCGCCCTTCTCCCTGAGGACTCAGGGTGGATCACAAGCAATAAAAACAATACAATACCAAATTTTAAAATGGTATTAAATTTCATTAAATCCAATAAATAATTTAAATGTGGAGAACAAATTTAAAATTGGGATCTAGACAAATTATTAAAACTAACGATGGTCTCAGTTAAACACTTATCATCTAGTGCAGATGTTTCAGTGTGGGCATCATGTAGTCTATATCTTACATTAATTAGCAGCTTAGCTGTTGCATTTTTCTACTTGCAATTTTTATACAGTTCTATATCTCTTTATAGTATTGTGGCTGTGATGACTATTGGAGAGGGCATCTAGCAACTAAATATCTCTTTGAGGGGAGGGTGAAGTCCTTGGTGTTCTGAGCATGCTTTTTTGTTGCAGACCTTTGATGTCCTCAATATATCCTTGCATTTTAGTGGTTTGCCCTGTCTGTTGGTGGGAGGGGAGATTCTTAGAGATTCTTAGGGCTGTTTACTTGTGGGGCTTCTTTGGCAGTTTCTTGATTGGGAAATTGTTTACTTTATTGTTAATCTGATGTTAATCTTGGAGTGAATCTATGCTGATCTGGGTGGTGGTAGCTGGTGGAGAGATGCTTGGGTCTTTTTGTTCCTTTTTGGCTAGTTGATTGTCTCTTTTGCATAGATATTGTTAATGTCTGTCTCAATGTCTATTGATGGCTAATTTATCAGAGTGGCAGGCTTCTGGAAATTCCCTGAACTATTTGGATTTCTTTGGAATACAGAATACTTGAATTTGTAAACCTGAGTAAACAGGCAAATACAAGCATCTTATGACCAAAGATTAACTTTTCCTAAGCATTAATTTATGCTCAAAACTAATATTTGATACCTTCAAAAGAATTGGTCTTTTAAAATAAAATGTATAGAGAAAATGCTTACTAAATATTTTTTCCATTTTGGCTCAGTAACAATTTTTTTCAAGAATTAAAATGTCTATGATAGTGGACAGATTTTGAACTTTAACTGTTAGGGAGCTTCCACCTTCTGAATTGTTATTTCTGCTATTTCCCCCTCCCCCTCAATATTTTTACCAAGATGGATCTCAGGGGAACCTGTCACATTATTTACATTATATGAATACATTGTTTTTGTCATGTGCTATGGAATATTTTGAGTCCATGGTCATGCCTTATGGCTTGGTAAATGCTTCTTCAAATTTTATTATATTTTAAAGATGAGATTGTTTTTGTAACAGTTTGGAGTCTAATTTCATTATCTATTTAGATTCGACTTCCCATGCTGAATATGTCCAGACTGTGTTTGAGCAGCTTTGTCAACACAGCTTAACCTTGCAATGAGGAATGTGCTTTATCTCTATCTGTTTTTGGATCCTGCAGCTTTTTGAGGGCTTCTAAGAAGTGCCTGCCAAAGACAGTTCACTTGTGCTGGGAAAGCTTTGGGTAATTTTTAACTTTTATCAGCACTTAGTATCTGATTTTGCAGCTTGCAGAAGAATGTTAAGGACTCTTGCTGAGAAGTGAGCCCTTTTCAAGGGTAATTCTGATCAGCATTTCTGTTATTAAAACAGGCTTTTGCCTCCCAGCTCATCTTTGCCATATATACCCCTCTTGGATGCCTTTGTTATGAAAGTGATTCTTGTCAGGCAGCTGAGGGCTTTCAACAAGAATTTTTGCCTTGCTCCATTTATACAGCTGGATCAGCTCAGATTAACTCAATTATTTTTGTTGAGTTTTGCTAACAAATGATTTACTGCCCTTGTTGTCAAATTCTTTTGCTTCATAACATATGATTGTTTACTGCTTTGTTCCTCACTTTGATATTGGTAGACAATATTATTTCTCCCACCTCCAGCTGTTGCAAGTCTGTTTTTCATATGTAATTTGAAGTGATAGTTGGCTTGATTAATTTAAATGTTGTAGCAAAAAGTTTTCAAATATACTTAAATCTAGAGTCTAAGACTTTATAAATTATCCCTCAAAATGAGAGGAAGGTTATAGTGAATCAGTTACAGTACAATTGTGAAATACGTTCTCTCAAATATTTTCTTCATATCATTGTTTTGCCTTTTTTGGTAATTATATATAGAAGTCTTTATATGTTTTCATCATAATTCACTTCTCTTTTTTATATTTACTTACTATATACTGCTTAGAGCGATTTAAAATTGCATTGTTTAGGATTGGTTTGTGCTGCCTAAGTGTTGCTGAGTGTGATATTCTTGTCAATATTGGATATTATTATCAACCTTGAAGCTGATCTGCCCGGAGCCGTATTGGAGCTTCAGTGCTGCCACACTGGAGCGACGGATAGAGAAGGGGGATTAGAGATAACTGGGGTTGCGTAGTCAAAATAAAATACTCTCTCTTGGAAACCAAGGACGTTCTCACACCTGGCCAGAGGAAGGAGGAGTGATGTCATCAGACTAGCCTTGATTGGGCCATGTGACTGATTGTTTGGGTTGAGGGAAAAACTTTTACTTTTAATTAGGTGAAAACCAGGGCTCCCTCAAAGTTGGTTTTCATCAGATACGTGCCAATATATTTCTAATAAAGCTGTCCTTTGAGGACTTCACCTGCCTTGAGTTCTTGCGTGCAATGGATCTATTACTTGGAACCCTGACAATTGTCTTTTTTCTTCTTTATCAAAACTGTTAGATATTTTGAGATATTGGAACACCAGTTTTCCATTGTAATTGTATACAAATCCTTCAAGATGCCAGCAGCACTTGCTGAAAATAGTCAAGTGATCTGTGAAGTATGGGCAAACAATCTAGAGGAAGAGATGAGAAAAATCCGGGAAATTGTTCTCAGCTACAGCTACATTGCGATGGTAAATTTATGCTTTCTGTACAGCTTTAATTCTGACATACTTTTTTTTAAAGATAAGTCAATTCTAGTTTAAATCAGTGTGTTCAGTCTTGATTCCACTTGATACATTAAAGAAGCTCCTTTCAGCATTTTTAATTCTATTAAGTATTTCATTTAAGTGAGCTATGGGGTTCAAATTGCAAACTGCATTAGATCCTAATACTATTCCTGTATAATCGCTATTTAATTTAAAAGTAGATTTTTGTATAAACATTGATGTATTTGACTTTTCTGTAGTAATATTCAGGACTTCGTTATATAGCCTTTGGCTGGATGTTTTAGAATGTGTCGGATTACGTATATTTGCCACTCTCAGACAAATCAATTTTAGTTATACAGTGGTACCTTGGCACTCATTGTTAATTGGTTCCAAGGTAAGTACCAAAAATGATGAGTACCAAACAATTTTTTCACAAGGCTGCCAACATGACAAGTTCTAGCTTGTGCATTGAATACCAAACAAACAATAAGTACTGGGACAAAAGTTTCATGTCATAAATGCAAATTCGTTGAGTTTCAAAGCAGTTGGTACCAAGGTACCACTGTATCAGAATGAATTCTGATATATACATCAATAAATTAATTCTACATTAATTATTCTTCCATTTATTTTTATTCTGTTAAGTATTTCATTTAAGTGTTATTAATATAGATGCTTTCCCAAAACACATTAAATATACGCAAAAATATTGTAAACCTAAACCTTAAACATCTTATTCCAAATTCATCAGAAATATTTCAACACATTAATAAACTTTTCCTGATTGCCTTTAAAGCAATTGCATGATCCTAGTAAAATAAATTGAATGCATTGAGAGTGTGTTTGAAGAAGCATCTGTGGCAAATAAGATGGGACCCATGCATATACTTCTCATTCCTTTTGGGAGATAAAATACAAAGTAACTAACATAAAGGAAAAAAGGATAAAAGACAAATTATAAAGTGTCAAAACCCCTCCACATCAGATGAATATATAACAAAATTATCTCTGACTTTTTATAGTACAGAGATAATAATAAAATACAGGAACCTTTTTCTAGGTTTAAATAATACCAGTATTTAAAATAACGTAAATGACTAAACTCAATATTCTATAAAAATACGTATATAATATTTTTATTTGAATTTAATACATAATAAACTGTCAGTTATGAATAATTGTACATTTGAAAAACCACAATATTTGTATAGAGATAATATCCAGATTTTATTGTTGCTTAGGTTTAATGTTTTCTTTTGTTCCTTTATAGGACACAGAGTTTCCTGGGGTTGTTGTTCGACCAATTGGTGAATTTCGCAGTTCTATAGATTATCAATATCAACTGCTCCGATGTAACGTTGACCTGCTTAAAATTATCCAATTAGGCCTGACCTTCACAAATGAAAAAGGAGAATATCCTGTAGGAATCAACACTTGGCAGTTTAATTTCAAGTTCAATCTTACGTAAGTCTGGCTAACTGGCAGAATAATTTCTCTAATTTAGTTTATGGCCACAGAGAGCCAAGATATTTTTGTCAATTTTCCATTCTCTTGTACAAAAATTGTGTGTTTCAAAGTCTGCACAGTAGAAGCTGTTAATCTCTTTAAAAGAAGTGTTAATCTGTAATAGAATATTTTTCAAAATAACCTGTTGATTTAAAATACAACAGGCCATTTTCAGATAAGCAAGATAAGGTGTGTTCACACACTTTACTGTAATAAAAAGATAATATAAACTGGAAATATAATATAAACTTGTGTGTTGGAAAGGAGGGTTCCATAAATTTAGCTAAACCATGTCATGGTAAATAATGATTTGGAAGTAGTAACATAAATAAATGATCCCTAGTGATTGTTTAGGAAAAATCAAACTAGTTTTAACATTTATTTGTCTTTCTCATTAGCGAAGATATGTATTCTCAGGATTCAATAGACCTCCTTGCAAGCTCGGGATTACAGTTTCAGAAACACGAGGAGGAAGGGATTGATACTTTACATTTTGCGGAACTTCTAATGACCTCTGGTGTGGTGCTCAGTGACAATGTCAAATGGCTTTCCTTTCATAGGTTAGTCTGTTTTTTGGTAAACTTTGCCTTTTTTATTAGATCTAGCATAAAACAGGTATAGATTGTATGTTGGAACTGCTTGAAAAAAAAAAGTGAATGACTGGGCGAATGGCCTTGGGGTATAGTTGGTGTATATGAACCTAAGAATGATCCTCAGTGGCAAAAAAATTGGAATTCTAAATATTTAATGGTTTGTAGATCATTATCAATGCTTTGCATCCAAATTTTTATAAATTTTTAGCCTTTTGGGATTGTCTCATTGTAAATGGAGCTTTTGTAAAAGTTGTTATCAATATTTTAAACTGTTCCATAATTCACCTCACCTATCCCCAAATCTAGTAAATATCAAATTATGATGAAGGCAATTCATATTTTACTGGGTCAGCTTATTTTACTTTTTGCAGGTATCAACTCTCAGCTGTTTATTTTATTTTATTTATTTGATTTATACCCCACCTCATTTCCCTGGTCAAAGGGAACTCGAGGTGGCTATTTGTTGCTGGAATTGAACATATGACTCAGATTATATGACACAGCTTTTTTCCTAGTTTTTTTGCATTTTCCACCCAATTTGTTCTTACTAAACCCCTGTAATCATGGAGGTGCATTTAACAACAAGTTTTTGTTCTTAGCATTTATTTGTATATTCCATTTAATTCTACTTGCTGAGGATCTATCTCCACTTCAATTTCCACTGTCAATAGTTACAAGCTGAATTGGAAAAGATTGACTTAAAATAGTTCATGATAGTAAATTCTGCTATATCTAGTCATATTGCTGTTAACTAACACGTGCCATTTTACTATTATTTCATCAGTGGCTATGACTTTGGTTATATGGTGAAATTGCTGACAGATTCTAGGCTTCCAGAAGAAGAACACGAGTTCTTTCATATCCTGAATCTTTTCTTTCCATCTATATATGACGTTAAGTATTTAATGAAGAGCTGCAAAAACCTGAAGGTACATTTCATCATTGTTAATTGCAAATCAAGAAGTGTAAAAGAAAAAGGATTTTTGTAGATATCATTTAAAAGGTATAAGTTACATATTTATTAAGTACACAAGGGCTTTATTCAACGGTTGCTTTTAATTTTATTATAGTTACAAATTATCTGCAAATTAAATGCCATTTGGGAAAGCAGGATCCAACATTTGTATCATGGCACCGATTGCTTGGCAAGAATTTATCAATCACATTTATATAACCACCTATCTCACAAAAAGCAACCCTGGCCAGTGTACAACACTCCAAACATCAAAAACATTCAAATACGCACAAAACCCCCAATTATAAAAATATAAGTCATATACCTTCAGGAGCATTGCTTATGCAAAACTATCATTTATAACCACCAAGTTATGGCTGGAGATTAATTATATATGTAATTTCGAAGTGTAGCTTTCAGTTTCAAAATTCTTTTAAAATTCTGGTCTCTACTGCTTACTCCAATAGCCCCCATTAATCAGTCAAAAGAGGTCAGATGGAACATTGACTCTGGTGTTTCAGACCTCTTCCTTTATTGCAGGGAGGGCTTCAGGAAGTGGCTGACCAGCTAGATTTGCAGCGTATTGGCCGGCAGCACCAAGCAGGGTCAGATTCGTTACTTACAGGGATGGCATTCTTCAGAATGAAAGAGGTAGGCTCATTTCGCTTCTTTCCAAATCTTTGGCTTGTAGTCTGATCTTGTCCTTGATACCCTCTTCAATACCCTTTATTTATTTATTTAATTTATTTTATTTATACCCCGCCTCATTTCCCTGGTCAATGATTTTGTGATGTGCTATACTATTCTTAATTTCTTTGGGTTCTACAAGTGTCAGCCACTGTTGAAATGACTATTTTAAATCTTAAAATATATATCCTGCAAATGTTAGCTGAAATGTATAACCACTTGTATATTTTTTTTCCTAGTTGTTCTTTGAGGATACAATTGATGATGCAAAGTATTGTGGGAGACTATATGGCCTTGGCACAGGAGTAGCTCAGAAACAGACCGAAGATGTAGAAACGGCCCAAGAGAAAATGAGTATTTTGGCTATTATCAACAATATGCCCCAGTGACAGATTGCTACTTTAGGATATTAACATGGGTCCACAGAGGTAAAACTTCCTTCTTGAAACTGTTTCACATCTTTCCAAGATATGGTGAAAGCACGAGTGTTTTTTTAAAAGAGGGGGAAAAGCATCTTTACTTTGAATCTTGGTAGATTCCAATTAAGTGATTTCTTAACGGCTGGAGTTTGTCTTGTATGTAAAAAAAAAATCAGACTCGAGCTACATACTATGTATATAACTCCTTTTTATTTTAAACTTTACTGAATTTGCAAGTAGTTCTCTCAGAATTTTCAGCAGAGCTGAAGTTCTTTCATGCACTTGCAGATTTAGTTTTGACTGCTTCTTTTAAAAATTTCTTTTGCTCTCTGTGAGGGTGATGCGTTTCTAAGCCCTCTGCTAGTTTTTATCTTTTGTGTCAGTCTGTGAGTGATCCATTCAGCCCTGGTGGTGGAGACGGCATGAACATAATGTAAACTATATGCTAGAAGTCACCATAATGATGGTCCTGGATGGTATTATTGCTAGTTCCTTCCTTCCTTTAGCTTGCTGGGCCATGATATCATATTGGCAATTTTCATCTTAATAACTTTAGAATAGAATAAAACTGTCAGCATGCTTGAGACTGCAGTAATAATTGGGACCAAAAATAGTTTCATGTTGAGTGAAATACTTTAACCCTTTTGTGAATAGGATAGTAATTGGGTAAAATCACAAATATCTAGTAATAATGGGCTATTAAAACTTTTAGATTACCATTTTATACTACTTTGAAGAGGAACCCTAGATTGTTCAATAGTTGTAGACTAAAAGTTCATTTAATAGTTTTGCAAGTGTCATCATCCTGAAAACAAAAATCCTGTTTGGGGGCAGAGGGGATCTTGACAAATGTGAAATTTTAATAAACTCCCCATTATGTAAAGTATTACAAGCTGCTGTTAATTGCACCTCTGTATATAATTGGTTCTTAATTTTGTAAAATAAAGACTTTTCTTAAAGCATGAGACTTGAAGTTCTATTTTTTTTTTAAAAAAAAAGAATGTTCATTTTTGTGTCAAAAAACAAACAACCTGTCAGCAAAAGAAACTTAAGTCACTAGGTAGAGATAAAACCTCTCAGATTCAACACAGAGCCTAGTTCTAATCCTCTTGCTTATATTTTCATTAAGGTTCCTGAGTCTGTTTTACTTTTTATGTAGTAAAAACCCTATGGGTGTATAATCCAGACATGAAAAGTGAGGGTTTTAGCACAATTCAAATTGTAACAATTACTAGTTAATTCTACTCTGTAAAAACATTACATGTCAACATGAGTTCTCCTCTCCTCTTTTATGTACAAAATATTTTAAATAACACTACATGTCAAGCAATATATAGGAAGTCCCGTTCCATTCCCGTCTTTAACTTTTTAAGTTAAATTTTTAACTTAAAACCTAACTTTATTATTAAAACTTTTTAATTAAAACTCAGAACTCATTCAGAGTCTTCGACTTACAACAGTTTGTTTAGTGATCGAAAAAACGACATTGAAAAAAGTGACAGACCATTTTCCATTTCTGAAAAATGGGAGAAGTCACTTAACTGTTTCACTTAGCAACAGAAATTTTTGTGTATTGTAAGCTGAGGACTACCTGTATTGTAGTTACAAACAGGGTGCCTACTATTAAAAATACTGGATGGCATTGTTCTTCGAGTTGGCAAACCATGAAATATTTTTACAAACCTCTGAAAATATATTAAACATTTGCGGCTTCAGCGGTCCATCTAAACATTGTGTGGCTTCAGCAGTTATCAATTGAAGGAAAAGCAATGTTGTGTACCATTTTTAGTTATAGGCAACCTATTCATAAGTACAGTTGTCCCTAGGCCTTTAAGTATTTAACCTGGGGACATCTATATATTGGATATACTACTACTATTTCCTCAGATCTATAATTTTCTTAAATGTATCTCCAAATACTAGAAGGGTTTTAGATGAGGAAGAGTATTTCAATGAGTTTAGAATGTATATGTATATATGTTTAGAAGATACTCAAAGAGCACCTATCTTTTAAAAGGAGAGATGACCAGATAGTTCGTATAGCATGTTTATTAGAGGGGTGCTTTTGAAGTTTCCTTTTGAAGTAGAAAATATTTTAGCAGTGTTTGCAAAAAATAGGTATTTGTTTTTTCCCAAATTCCACATTATTTTATTACACTCAAAAATTGACCAGTATGACTGTATAACAGTAGTCTTCTAATCATTCATTGTAGAATGAAACATATTCATAACCACCCTTAACCCCAGGAGAAAAAGATAAGAATTTCATATAAAGAATTTCTTGGAAGCTTCTTTATATATGTGTTTTCTTCCATATTTCCCAAGTAGATTTAATGACCTTTTTTGTAATTCTGGAATCAGATCCACTTGGCATTGTGCACCCATGTGAAGCACAATAAGGCAGCATTCTAATACATCAGGGAAAGGGGAAACCTATAAATAAGTAAATAAATGAAAAAATTAGAAGCTCCAAGTAGGTATATTATCCTTTCAGTTTATAATATTTAAATTAACAATGCTTTAACATATATAATACTCATATGTGCATCAGATTTAACAATTTAAAAATAGTTTAAACTAATTAGCATTAGAGAATGATATTCCCATCAGCTATTTAAAATTGGAAAGTTATCACATATATCTATATTCTAAGAATGTTCAATTATTCTACTATTTATTTGAGTTGGAAGCTATTTTTCGTTTTACAGTAAGGATCTTCAAACTTGGCAAGTTTAAGACTTGTGGACTTCAACTCTCAGAATTCCTGATCTAACATGACTGGAGAAGGAATTCTGGGAATTGAAGTCCACAAGTCTTAAAGCTGTCAAGTTTGAAGACCCTTGTTTTACAGCTTGGAGTGCAAGCACATTGCTTTCTACAAGCTAGATCTTTGCTAATTGTAGAACAATCATATTTACTCTCTGGAGGAAGAGTTTGGAAGAACATAATGAACATAATTGATGTTTTTTATCTCAATGTGAAAAAGAACCAGAAATACCAATCTGCAAAAAAAAAAATATTTTAATCATTCAGCTTATTCATTTCAGTTTTAGACCTCTCCTAAATTCTTCAAATCATGTAACTTGTAGCCTTTTCCTAATCAGATTGTCACTGTCAATAAGCAACATTCATGGCAACCAAAGAGAACACTGCTGAAAAAAACAGCACCTGAAGTGTTACCTTCATACTTTCTGGAAATTCTGCAAGTTTCTGATTTGCTTCTGTAAGTTGCTTTGTCAGATCTGGCAGAGAAACTAGTTCCTTCTTTTGTTCTTTACTGTAAAGAGATTAAATTTAAAAGATCTCATTTCCAATAATATAGTCATAATGAATTATTTACAATATATATTTTGGCAGTGAAGCTGGAAGAAATTAAATAGTTCTGTCATATAGAGACCATATAACCAATCATACAAAGGCAATCCAAATGATGCTATGTTTGAAATAGGGCATTTGTATGTTCTTTAAAACATTTTGATAATTATGAAGAATTTTAAGGGCTTTTTTGGAGTTAGAATAATAGGTATTCAAAGCTAAAGTTCCCCTTGAAAATAACTGAGTTCAGGACCACAGTAGTTTTTGGCTATCAGCCATTAATTCCCTATATCTTCCTAGCATTATTCCTGCGCTATGGCAAGGTCCATTAAAAAAAATCCATTTTATGATCCTGTATCCCTTAATTTAGGGGGAAGAGTCCTTCCTGATACCATGCAGAGCTCGTAGCAGATATGTTTTCTTTTGCCCCTTAGGAGAGCAACATCTGCCACTTGATTAAACAAACAAACAAGAAATCTCAACCATGAAAGCTAATGTACTGTACTGCCAAAAGCTAATGTACTCTAAGTTATAAGGCAGTGATGGCAAACCTTTTCGGCACCGAGTGCCCAAACTGGAACACGCAGGCCTATGCTCCTGCTGGAGTGCCAGAAACCCAAAGACCAGCTGTGTGTGTGCCTGTTTTTGGGTGGTTTTTGCCATTTTGGGTGCTAATTTCAGACTGTTTTGGGGCCATTTTATGGGGCGTTTTCAGGGCATTTTGGGGCTGTTTTGAGGCCATTTTTCAGACCATTTTTTCAGACCAACTACAGCCTGAAAAATGGCCTTTTTTGGCTAGTTTTCAGGCCATTTTCAGGCACTCCAGCGCCAGCGAAGAGCAGCTGGCCGGCGCACATGGCTAGAGAGAGGGCTCTGCACAACAGAAACCAGAAGAGCAGCTGGAGACAGTGCGCGTGCCCACAAGAAGGGTTCTACGTGCCCCCTCTGGCACGCGTGCCATAGGTTCGCCATCATGGTTATAAGGTATGAGTCAAATCCAGTACAGTGGATTGCTGCTTCTTTTGAACGTGATCCTTTCTACAGAAATTATTTAGCAAATCTTACTTCAGATTTTGATCTATTGCAGACTTAGCCTCTAATTCCTCCCCCTCGGCACTTTGGAAGTTGGTTTTGCAATGCTCCTGAATCATTTCTGCAAAAATTTGTTGAACTCTAGAAATATCACTCTGTAAACTCTGGACTTCAGCGTGTTCTTCTGAAAGGAGCACTCTACACCCCCTCAGTTTCATCTGTCTGTCTTCTAAACTTAAATGGTCTGCTAAATCAGTTTCTGAGGCAACTCCATTGGAATCCACACAAAAAGGATATTCAGTCTTGGTAGGCTTGATTACAGTTTCTTCAGTCAAAGAAACTGTATTAATGCTGTTCTGTTCAAGAGTAGTAGGAGAATGAGCTTCAGAGGTTTGTTTTAGGGATTCTAAGCTAGCATTTGCAGGGGAATTCCACCACAGGTTGTATAGCTGTCCATAAGCCACAAATGCTTCTAAACTTCTGAAAGCTGCCATGCTCTCCGGATTTCTGCTGTCCAGGTGGTCTCTCACACGATTGCAGCCTGCTGAACAAGACAAACATAATTGGGAATACTGTGCTTTTCAATCTTTTTCCAAAACCCAACGTTTAGAATTTCATTGTTATGGATTTTTGCCACTCTAAGGAAAACAGGTCAGTTTTAGTTTATAAAATAGATTTAATAGAATATATTAAACATAGAATGCCCAGTGAAATTCATTACTGCTGGAAATGGCAGGCAAAATTAGAATGATTTTAGAAAGGATGTGGGTACATTCATGGAGGACAGGTTCCTGAAGGCCTATTGATCATGAAGCTTCAAATGTTTCTTTAGGGTTGGGGGCAGTCTGCTGAATGTCGGTGGCAGGAGAATAACAGGTATGTGTGTGCTTTTCTCTTTTCTACTTGTGACCCAAGAAGCATCTAACCATACCATTTTTATGATTTTGCCTGCAGGTAGAAAATGAGATCAGGAATGTCTCATTAGACTTGTTTTAAAAATGACAACAATGTGAATTGAATCTTCACCTCTTCTCAAAAAGCAGAATGATGGTTTTCTCTCAAAATGAACTATTAAAAAGTGGGGAAAAATACTCTAGCGAGGTTAGGAATTGGTCAGAATTCTTACCAAAGGAGAAAAATAGCTCTGTGCCATGATAGGAGTGCTATTAGTCTTCAGAATCTCTGCTCTCATACAATTGTACAGTATAACAACTCTTTTGATGGCATCTGGTAGCCTCTGAGGAAAACATTATCCTAGGGAGTTGGAACCCGCAATACAGTGATGTAGACAATAAATTCATAATTGTTTCTTGTTGCCTTCTGGGCTGTCTCAACTCCGGAATTCATTTATTTTTCCCATTTAACAAAAGTAATTCAAATATATTTTTGAAAATAAAAGTCAGAAAAAGGGCTCTGAAAATATCTACAGATCCCTTACATCCTGGTCACAAATTGTTTCAACTTCTACCCTCAAAACGACGCTATAGGGCA